>JAVQJX010143657.1:0-24503 GCA_036025115.1 Ambassis agassizii
AATGGAGTGGAATGTAATCAGCTGTGAATTTTGTTTCATTGGTGTTAAGTTGTGGTAAGATAAACCCTTCTGAGTGTAAAATGTTTTTGGGTAATTTGCTTTGAGACATAAAGAGAAAAAAAAACAATGTCCTTGAAACATTTTATTCAACAATCTTGAATAGAATTAAGAAAAATTGTGGAAAGTGGAGAGAATAGTGGATCATGTTGCAGTGCTGATTAATTAACTGTATTTTTGGCACATGTCACACGTTGTGTCCTGACAGTTACAGCTGTGCTTGTATTGTTATTGCTAACCGTGCATGTTGATTGCAGGGCATATTAATTTCAGATGATGAGTTGGTCTTCCTCAGCCGACGGCTATAAACATCTCCGGATTCCTAAAAGCCTCATTTTGTTTTGAGACAGTACATGTCTGCATTTTTCCCTCCTTTGATACGGACTTTCATCCTGTTTTCATTGATTACTGTCTGATGACTCATAGCGATAAATACAGTGCATGCAATTCATCTTTCCAGCACACACTGTTGGCTCTTTGTTTCATGGAATGTGTGCCTGTTTTTGTGAATTTCTGCCTCCTGCCTGTGAATGACACGGCTGCAAAACACAGTGTGTGTTTGTTTGTGAACGTGTGGTATGTAAAGTAAGTCTGCGTACCCATACAAACGGCATGCTAGCACCCTGACATCATTGCATCACAAACCCAACCTGCAGTAACAGGACCCTCATTTTCTGCTTCGCGAACAGGAAAGAAATATCATTTATTAACTGCACATTACATTAATGAGCCAATACTGTGTAGTCTACAAATACATCCAATATATGCTGATGATAAACAGTCCCACCGTGTTGTTGATCTTTGCCTCAGTGTCTGGCTGCAAAATATTTTAAACTGTATGCTCACCAGTTTTTCCCCCCCCCCTTCCACAGTATGACAGGTTTAGCTACCTTATAGTTTGAACAATATGACCTCCAAGGTAATTGTTCTGTGGAAGTAGCAAAATATTTGCCACATCTGAGCTATATGGAAAGTGAGTTGCTAGCCAGTTCAAAGTGGCGTGGTGAGGAGTGAGGACAATCCCTACTCTGTCAAGAATTAGAGCCACCTCTGCAAACAGGCCTTGTGTGTAATGCCTGAGGGTGGGAGTTTCATCGAGACTGGGGTTTCCGTGTAAATAAACAGTGTGGGGGTCTCAGTGGGCGGAGGTCCCACTTCTCCCTGGGGTTAGCCCAGTCTTTTGTTGCCTTTAATCCAAGCGCTCTCTATTGAAAAGCATGAGGGGGTGCCTGGCTGAGATTAGCCCGTCGACTCTTGTGTGTGCTTGAGTTTCTCACAGTCTGACTCCATACTTGTTTTTTTTTTTTTTTTTGAAATAACACAGTTATCCCACATCCTCAAGGTGCCTGACAAGAATGACAATCAAGACAACCACTGGGCAATCTCAGACCTTAACGTGACATAATGACCTTAGCATTCCCCAGAAGCAGGGAAGCAAACCTTGTGTTGAATTTTCCTTATTGATAGTGTCCATAATTAAGTTCAGTGCTGTCATGGATTTGCCAATTTAGCAGTTTAAACAGTGATATAATTAGGCTGTGGGCATCTGGTATTTTTTTTTTCTGTGCCTTTGCAGCTGATATATAAACCTAATAATAATTTGTATAAAAAAAGTTTTTTTTATTGTGGAAGTAAAACATCCATAGCATTTATAATCACTTCTAATGTTAGAACACGTCTTTGTGATAAAAGGTAAACAAGATCCTTTTGTCTGCTGGTTACATAGGCCCATATGTAAAGGAAAACTACAGGTTGTAATGTTACAACTGTTTGCATGCTTCCTTTCTTCCTTTGTTTAATGTAGGCTCTCATTACCACGTGGTGGTAACAGATTGTTTGAACTGGAGAGAAAAGCCATTCGAAGCTAATTAAGCAGCCATTCCAGGCTCTATTCACAGGCAGAGGACCGAGGAGCACAGGCATTTGTCAGCGCTTGACCCCGCGTGGTATTGATTGACAACGCTGCTCCGTGAATGACAGGTTCTGCGCAGGCGGACCAATGAGAAGCCGGCGAGTAAGTGCGCCGCGATGCTATTGGACGAGAGGTCTTAAAGCAGCAGAGGAGTCCCACGTGGGGGCGAAACTGAAGCTTCAAAACAAGGCGCAGAGGCAGCGCTTCAGACATGGCTGATGTTCATATCACACAAAGGCAATCATCTCCTCCTCCTCCTCTCTCCCCCCCCACACCTCTCACCCGCTGTGCAACTATCGCACCCAAATGCTGATAGGTGGGCGCGCCGATGTGCAAGAGAAACTAAAAATTTATGTCAGAGACGCTTTAATTTGGTGGATGTCGTCGATCGATTGGTCATTATTGCGCCCTTCACGGTGTGCATGTGTCGGTTGTGGGGGGGTGGATGGGTGTTAAACCCGAATGTTTCGATGTTTGGCTGTTACTTTGTATATTTCAGAGTAAAATCAATTCACATTTACAGACGTGTTCTACAAACAAACACCCCCTTTTTCCTTGTATGGGGATAAAAAAAAAAGCAAGAATGCTTGTTGCACCCCCCTCCCTCCCCCCCCCTCTCCGTCCCGCCGGTGGTCTCACCCAAAAAAAAAAAATTAACTTTATTTCAGCGGAATCAAAAAAAACAAACACACTAATGAAGCGCGCATGTGGAATCTGTGCTGTCTCTGTCAAATTTGGATATCATCGTCGGCACATCAATGCCTGCTGCTGTTGTTGTTGTACACGGTGGGACGGACGGATGATGCCTTGTGGATCCGCGGGATGATGTCATGTATCGTTGCACCCCACGTGGGGGCCGTCGCTCTCCGATAGGCAGATGTGGCCGTATTCCTTCCCAGTAATCCGATTGGACAGATAGGCGCTTTCACGGCAGTTCAGCCCTGCTGCCTGTGTGTGGCAACCGGGGTAAGCTGGACAACTGGGGGAAATGCGAGATTGTGGAGAGTACCATGTTACGCTTTTAAAGAATCTCCAACCTCTTCGTGTCGGAAGACAGATTTTCAGGGCATATTTATTTATTTTTTCTTCTTCTTTTTTGGGATTAACCAGCCACAAAAGCTCTACATTCCTCGGAGGTTCGCGGCTGAGAAGAATAAAGTAGTTTAATCGAGCCCGACCGCACCAAATTTTCTCCCAACTGCTCTCCTCGGTCTGGCTGGGTGCGTTCAGGAGAGAGGCGGAGGATGCTTATCGAGAACTGCGTCCACCACGCGTACATTACGAGGGATTAAACACATGAATTATAGCCTTCTCTGATGTTTTGTTTCTTCGCCAGCAGAAGTCGGACGGACGATTAGGACGCACGGGTATGTATACAGCAGAGCTGTTGATTTCTTTCACAGTTTTTCGGGCGTACGCTCAGCAGCGCACCACTTCCATGGCTCTGCTGTGCAGAGTCAAACAGTAGGTGGAAGCCAGCTGCTGTCGGCTGTGGCCTGACTGTGAGACGCGGGTTTTTTTTTTTTTTGACGAACATCAGTCAAGATTGGATTCACTCACAAGCGAATCTTGATGAGAAGCATTAAAAACATGTACGAGTGAAAAAAGTGGCGTCTTCAAGTTGTTTGTGCATTATATCATATTTTTTTTTTTTTTGCTGACCACTGACCGAATAAGGTCATCAAAGAGACTGTTGCTGGTTTTTGACATGATTCGACCTGCAGCAATATCTGGAACTACTAGTTTGCTGATCTGACTACTTAATTGTAAACAGTCTTATTTGTTTTTTTTTTTTTTGCACAGCTGTGGATTAAACGGCGTCATTTTTCAACACAGGATTTTCACGACCTCCCCCCTATCCCCCCTATCCTCCCCCCTCTCACCCCTGTCTACTGAGGCTGTGAGCAAATTTCAACCATTTTGCCAAAGGACCTGCACACTGGAGAGATAAACAAAGGATACATTTCAAGATGTATCCACAAGGCCGACATCCGGTAAGAAGACGCGCTTCCTCTATACTTACAGCAGCTTACATATTTATCACACAGCAGTGATGTTGGTGGTTTCTGACTGTGCTGATTTCCACTCTGCTTTGAAATCTGCCCCTGCGAAGCGTTTTCCGCCCTTCATGCAGGTCATCAGATTTCTATATGGCTATATTACAATACATTTATATGCCACACTAGAAAAATGCACTTAGTGGTAAATGGTTTTGCATGCCTGGAGATATTTACTCTGCCTGTGTGACTGAGCTGAATGTGAGGACAGGTGGTGGTGATTTTAATTTATTTTTGAAATTAGATTTTCATATGCAGTGTGAAAGCCTATTCATGTAGTGTTATAGCTTTTGGAGGTGTGAAGCAGATCCACCTCTTTTGCTGTAGTAATGTCTTAGCGCAGAGGACATATTATCCTGAAAAGTAGTCTTATGTGAGAAGTATTCAGCTCCTCTCAGCAGCACACAATGTGTCACACAATGACGCAATGTGGGGGGGAAAAAAGATGAATAAAACTTTCTCTGGACTGTTTTGATGATATTATATTTTTGTACTATCTCTCTTTTTTTTTTTTATTACAGGCTCCACATCAACCCGGTCAGCCTGGCTTCAAATTTACAGTGGCTGAGTCTTGTGACCGGATTAAAGATGAATTTCAGTTCTTGCAAGCCCAGTATCACAGGTAATGATTATCACAAAAGCCTGACAGTGTCAACATTTGCTTTCTGTTAGATTGTAAAGGTTAAGGCTAATATTTGGTTGTTGACTTCTGCAGGAATGAAAAAAGGCCATTCTTTTTTTCTTCCCTTTGTACACTTGCTGTCAAGTGCTTAAGTGTGAGTGAGTTACTGATGTGACAAGAGATTCTTGAAAATTACACCTTGTCTTCTATTTTCAAGTCTTAAGGTGGAGTATGACAAACTGGCCAATGAGAAGACGGAGATGCAACGCCACTATGTCATGGTAAGATTATGTTACAATAGGGAGCAATTATGGTTCCCAATTGCACGGCTTGTTGAAGATCTGGTCGGGGTGGAGTGAGACAGGCTATTGTGATAACCTGTGTGGTGGTTAGGGCGGGTTGAGTGTCAGGTACAGGCCTGTGAAAGCCCCAGGGGGGATTGCCATAGCCGGTTGTTACGGAGGAGCTCTTTCTGACAGGCAGACAGGCAGTGGGTCGAGGCTCCATTATAGCACGCCCCTGATCTCCAAGGGTCGACTGCAGCGTTGCCCTCTGTGTGTGCTGATCTGATTATTCTCCTAGGAGACTCCACGCTCGCACATATGCATGGCCATAAATTAGGTGTGACATGATGGTGGAGGCCCCAGTGAGTGGTGTGTATGTGGGGAAAATGCACCACAGTAATCAAAATGGAGGACACGCTGCAGTTTTATTTTTATGTCTTTACACACCTTAACTATTAGCTTTCATTTTAGCAGCAGCCACTTAGAAAAACATAGGTGTGCCTCTGATGTAACAAATGAGTTCAGACATGATGCAATAAAAAGGTTCTCCTGTGACAGTGTGTTCTGCTGTCCCCGGTAAACACCGGGGAAGATTTCAACCAAAACATGCACGCTTAGATTAATTTGTTTTTGTTTTGTTTTTGTTTTTTTTTTTCATTGGAAAAACAACATGTCAGCCTGACAAGGAGGAGGTTAGGTAGACATGTAGGGAAGTATCCCACCGCCAGCATTGGGTGTCAGGTTACGCCATGGCTGTGAGGCTCTGATCTCAGACAGAATGGCTCTCTTGTTTGAGAGTAATTTTCGAAGAAGCTAATGGACTGAATAATGCATTGGCCTCATCAAATAGACGCTGACTGGAAAGCCATTTCTGCCCTGGCTGCCACTTGTGGGCTCCACGGATTACATTTCAGCCAGACAGACTGACCTGGCTAGAAATATCAAGAGTGTTGAGCAATCGCGTTACACTAAGTAAACAGACATCATGGAGATCTGAGGGCTTCAGATGGTGATCAATAAATCTGACCCTCTTTTCTCTGTGCGGGCACTATAAACAACAAAATATTGATTTATTGGCTATTTTCTGTCAGCTGTTGGAAAAATTCTTTTCATTGTTTTGTTTGATCTCTGTTTATCAGCTGAAGCAGGATTTTCTTTTTTTTGGTTTCTGTCCTAATGTTTAAAACCATGTGATGATGTAATTAGGATGTTGAAGGAAAAAAAAAAATCAATGGCATTGATTTGTGGCTGCATGCAGCTGTATGTCATTTACATTCACATCATGATTATGAACAGCTTAATTACACTGACTCCCTTTGATTTCATTTCAGTACTACGAGATGTCCTACGGGTTGAACATAGAGATGCACAAACAGGTACGTACCTTCATGTTTCTCCTATTTTTTAGCTCATTGGTTTTCCACAGTGTCAGAGGAGCCATTGAACTGAGCATCACTAATAGGCTGTAAACAGACACATGTACGCACAAACAAGACAACACAATTGCAAACTTGTACAACCGCTTGTATAACTTCTGTGACCACCTTCTTTTTTTTCTGAATTTGCATGCTGTGTAAAGCCTGGATTTGCCTCAGCCTGTTGATAAGATTAAAGGTAGACTTTGGCTCAGCCTTTGACTTAATGATTAAAAAGAGAGGACTGCTGATAGGTTAGTGTTTCTCTTTGAGATGAACTGTAATTTATAGTGTGGAGCAAATGTCCTTTAGTCACTTATTGTCCTTATCTTTATCAAAAGATAATATCTTATATTGCTCCACATATCAATCACACTGGTGCCTGCAGTGATATATGAGTAAGAACTCAACCTAGTGAGCCTGTCCCTTTCCATGCAACAGCCTAGCTTGGTTAATGACAGCGTTGGTGGCATGGCGTATTGGTGTGGTAGGGTGATCCATCAGCGTCTGGGCCATGTGTCACACTGCCACAAGTCTGTCAGGGCTCTGGTCGCTCTGATAGCTTCTGTCAGGCACTTATCGCCAGGCAGAGGGAAAGAAAGGGGGGAGGGGAATAGGAGCCGGAGACAAGTCGCAGAATAGAGCTGGGGGAGGGGGGGGGGGTAACAGCCCAGCTCTGTGTAAACAGGTTAATCGACTGATCCATTTTAGCGCCTGACTTTTATCAGGAACCTCAACAGAGCTGATGGAAGCACTTGAATAATTCATCAGTGGGGCCCTAACCTGCTGAACGGCATGTTTGTGAGCAAACAGTGCGGGCCCCATCCATGCAGCTACCCCGGCTTACAGCTCAGGCAGGGGAGGAGGAGGAGGAGAAGATGGGGAGTGGTTAACAGGCAGGGTTGGGATGGATTATTGGATGCACACAGGCATATTATTTTCCTGCCAGGAGATTTATTCCATAGTGAGGAAATTTATTCCTCTAACTGTGCCGTTTTCATTACTGTGCGGGAACATAATTCAGATTTCAAAATGCACACACCGGCATAGCTAAGATGGACTGATGGCAGCGGCGTTATCTGATCCCTGTCTATCAGCCGTGACGGTGTGGGGATGCAGACGGCTAATTTCTGCTGCATGATGTCAGGCAGTAATTATCGTCATATGGTGCTTGTTTCCGATAGCTGCGTGGGGTTTGGGACTGTTGTATGTTAGTGAGGTTCAATCCCATTTGGCTGTAACCTAATGTCACAATGGCAGCAGGAATCATTCGCTAAGTCTCAAAGAATCTGCAGGACTGAGTGCCAAAGCAAATTTGGTCGGCCAACAGACTGTCTGCAGTGTTCATACAAAAGAGGCGTACAGTGAGAAGTGGTTTGAGGAACTGTGGCTCTCCAAAACATCAGTGCTTCCATATCCTCCGATCTGTCATGTGGCACTGGACGGCAGTGTAATAATTTCAGGGTGTGAACTGTTGGGTGTCAGGTCCACTTGGAGAAGCGGAAAGTTACTGAACTGTATTTAAGATCTGGCAAAACTGAGAGGCCTGACGGTCTAATAATGTTTTTTATTATAGTAAGTGTATTGTTTTTAGATTGCGTTGTACTTTTGGCCATCAAAATAATAATAGTCTGACTGCTGCAGCTGACAAGGTTAATCAGAATAATGACTCATGTATCCATTTAAGCATGCTTTTGGCTTCTCTCAGATTAATACTGATAACTTTGTATGCCTTTTTAAATTTATTCTGGACTTGCTTCACATCATATTTCTGCAGCATCTCAGTTTTCTGGCTTGGAGAAACTGCTAGAAAAACCAGGCATCGGGCTATGCTGTCATCTTGGAAAAACTGCCGACCCTCTAAATATGACTAGTCAAGTATTGTTTATAGATGGATCATGTGACCACAGCCACCAGTTGTTTTTCCTCTGCATTTAATACTCATCAGTGTCTGGAGTCCATTTTCCCATTGCTGATAGCAACAGGCGAATACCTCTCTGCACAACACTGACAAGCCAGCCTGAGAGTGCTCTTAAAGTGGTGCTACACAGGTCCGAGTACCTGTAATTGTGTAGCAGCAGTGCAAAGCTGGCCTCTCAAGGGCCGGGCTGTCATCTACTTAAAGTGACAACAGCCCCATTTTTATCTGCCAGCCGAACAAAAAAAAAAAAAAATAGAATCTCTCAGCACTGCACCGTATCTGTTTTGACAGCAGTGGCGAGCTGAGTTGATGCCTTGTGTATTTGCATGTTGTGTTGTGAGAGTGTAGAGGCTGCCAGTTGTTTAGGGCACAGTGGATCAGCCACCTCCTGACCTCTACTAGCCAGCTGTCACCATGACGCTAAGCTACAGAGGAATGGACTGTGCTCTCAAGGCCTTTTCACAAATCCTGTCAAATGTTCGACTGCTATTTACATGGCTTATCTCAGCAAACATGGATTATACAAGGCCTGTAGCTTTTCAACCATTTCTGAGGGTCTTCTTCAGCTCTTTCTGGAGCACTACAATACATTAATACTAATGCCCACAAAACCTTCATCTACTAACCCTTTGAGTTCTTTATTAGTTGCTGAACACTTTTATAGAGCCTCTGTGGAGAACAGATTTGTCACCTTCCTGTCAATGAGCAATAATCAAGTTATAATCTCTGTTTGTCTGATGGACTGTTGTACTTTATCTAACGCACGCTACCACATATATTTGTTTGACATCATTGCCTCTGATCCTATGCCTCCCTTAGTTTCATCTTGAGCATGTTGTTTGTCCTGCTGGCTTGCTTAGCTAAGTGGCTATCCATGTTGCAGCTTGGGTCAGAAGGTCTCGTTCTGTTGGACATTACTCTCCAATCTCTCTGGCTCTGCTCAGAGGTAATATGTCTGGCTGCCAAAACTCCCTGGCATTTCTGCCATGTGTAATAAATAAGCTGGCAGTCTGCAAAGTACATTGTCTGTACTGCTCCAAATGAAAAATCAGAGAAAATCCCTGCGATGTGTTTGTGTTCCGCAGTGGCCCTGGGTTGAACTGCTGCTCATAAATTCCATAGATGATGCAGCTTTGGCACTGTTATTTTTCTGGTCCCAGTGCAGAGCTTGAACCTGAAAGTCTCATCTCCCATCCCTGGAAGGAGATGGAGGCAGTGCACGCCGGCTGTGCAAGTTTTTTTTTTTTTTTTTTTTACAGTCGAGGGGGTGGATCACACCCCACTCATCACACCTCCTCCTACTGCTCCGTTTATTCACCATTCATTTGGTACGTTCATGTGATCGACAGGCTGAAAATTCAATTTAATGACCTGCCTCCAAGCACATAATATGATTTTAAAGCCTGTTACGGTCAAGCAGAGGTGCCATTTGCATAATGATCCCAGCAAGATAGGGCTGCAGCCGTTGCCATGGCAGTTGGTAGACAAGCAGAAGAATGGAGGCAGAGCTCAGCGGATAGATGGGAGACTGGAAGGGCGGAGGGCCGGGCACTTGATTGCAGTGAGAAATGGCTCAGGCTTCAGTCTAGGAAAGGCTGAGCTTCAAACTGCACTCTTAACACAGGCCAGGTCGTTGTGTCTTAATGGTATCGATAGATGTGGGGTGTGTTAGCCACAAGCTTGTTATGGTTTGTTATCTTTGCTCACTCTGCAGCTACAGTTGTAAAGTGCTTACACTGTCATATGTAAGTAAACAGCGCAGTCTGGTTAGTGGGCCTCCCTTCCTGGGGTGTGGTGGTGTGGTTTAACTCTGAGGTTAACTGCAGGACAGTGCAGTTGCAGATGAGGGGAAGGAGGGCAGAGTGAGAGAGGATCCTCTCAACTCAGCAGCACTCTGCCTGCTCATATCCGTTTAGCATGGAGTGCACTCTCAGCACAGCTGTGCTCCATCCCCCTGGGCTCTCCTAATGTTTTAAATATTTCAAATGTCAATATCACGCTGTTTAGAGGATGTTGAGTCAAGCAGTTCTGATTGCCGCAGTAATTGACTTAATCGGTGTAAACATTAAAGGCGGGGTTACATGAAGTCACTGTCTGTTTCATACTTTACCGTCTCATTTTTGCTCCCCTTCTGTTTTGCAGACGGAGATTGCTAAACGGCTCAACGCAATTTTAGCTCAAATTATGCCTTTCCTGTCACAAGAGGTGAGTGTTGAATGTGGTTTCCAAACAGTGTCACACTTTAGCACTACAATAAATCCACTTATTGTTGCCTCTATTACAAAGATACGATCAAAAAAGTCAGGTTAAACTGTTATGAGTAATTGTGTGTAAGGACATTTGACTTAAGTGTTAAATTACAAGTAGTTCTATGAAAATTGAGTGTGAAATTCACAGATAAGTACGTGTGGGTGTGTAATAGATGAATCTTTTTTTTTTTGTTTTCCCACAGCACCAACAGCAGGTTGCTCAGGCAGTGGAGAGGGCTAAGCAGGTGACTATGACTGAGCTGAATGCCATCATCGGGGTACGTGGACTTCCCAATCTGCCTCTCACCGTGTGTATACCCCCTTTTATTACTTTATTTTGACCTTGGGTAGGGGCAAACCTGTGCGAAAAATGCTGTGAATAGTATTTTGATAGAACTAATAAGTGAACAGAGTGCACCTTCACTAATGTTAAAGTGCAGATTTGCTTCTTCTTGAATCACACGCCTTCATATATTCATATATATTCCAATTCAAAATTCTTCACTAATCAATTCAAACTAAATACACAGAAGCTCTGGAGCTGGCCTGTTACTTCAGCTTTGGTCTCGGTGGCATCTTCACTGGCTTGTTGTGTGTTTATAAATGCGAGCCGGAGAGCTCTTGAGATCCCCTTCGCAGCCTGTATTGCTTTAATTGGCTAAGGTTTTAACGAGGAGCCTCATCCCTCACTGTTGACCCGGATAGCTGTGGGAATTAAAAGGCTGAGGGTGAACAGAATACAGCGAGCGCTGCAAGCTAGTTCAGACAGTACAGACAGAAGTCAGAGCTGTGCTGTGCAGTTCTTTGCTCACTGCAGTAATGTGCGGTGTTCATCACTGCTTCAGAACACCATCTGCCGCTCATTGATCACCTGTACTCGGCCCTGCCCTCCTAAAGCAGAGGTGATTGGTTTCACCCACGATACAAAGAACAGGCTATCAGTGATTTTATTACTACACCTGAATCTTTAGCATGCACAAGAGATGGACCCAGAGGGCTTACTTGATGACTGGAGGCACATATTGGAATTCAATTCATTCCCCCCCGGTGACATTTTGTTCCGGGATAATTGCTCATAGGTGTCGTGAGGGGATGGAGAGCTGTTTGTTTTTCTCTGACTGAAGCAGATATTTTGTTACTACTTTCACTGAAGCACAGCGGCCGCATGAATTTGTTACTTAAATTTGAATTGTGGCTGCTTCCTGCGTGTATAATGTTACTGTACATTAGAATATGTCACTGTAGTGTTGTTTTGTTTCACTGTCTCTCTCTGTGTTTATAATTTAAAAGTGGTAAAAATTTTAATGATGAGCTCATTCATTATTATAGTGCAGTGTATGGGCCCTATGTGTCACTAGGACTGTGAGGCATCCACCCAAGTAGCTGCTGTATGTTTTACGAATACCTTTCTATTAGTTATTCATTAAGGAGAAGCTCTGTAGGCATGCCAAAGCACTCATGTATATTGTAGAGAAAGGTGGGGTGAAAGAGCGTGCCAGGCAGACAGGCAACAACCAGGAGCCAGCTGCATGTCTTATTGATGGAGCTCAGGGCCATTAATAGAATGCAACTAGGGCATGTGCTAGTGTTGAGATGAACCTACAGTAACTAGCAGTGGTACTTCCTGTCCAATCAGAAAATGTGCAAAAGTCAACAAGAAGCAGGTCAAATAGGCCATGTTTGCACCTGAGGAGCCACCTAGATAATCTCTTTGTTTTCAAAGAAAGACATTTTGTCTGTAAGACTGACTGTAATACAGTATGTAGTCACCTTCGTCTGTCCTCCATTTCAGCAGCAGCAAGCTGCCTACCCTGCTCTCATGGTCAGTGTTGTCCACAAATATGTGCTTGTGCCGTGGACTTGGGAGTGTGTGCACACGTCTGGGCTTGAAGGGCTTGTGCATGTTGCATGGCACTTTTCCCACCCAAGTGCATTTCACTATAGTTGGTTTGTTAGTACACCTGGGGCTGCTGTAATACATTTTAATATAAGTTTTGCCCACATGCTTGTGTGTAGCTACACTGAGGGGAAAAGGGGCGAAGAGTAGGTCTTTATCTTGGAATATTAAATTAGAGGAAATAGGCCAGACGCCTCCTTTCTTTATTTATTATTGTCTTCATTTATGGCCCTCTAATGAGGGCTCTTGCTGATCAACCATGCTTATTACCCATCAGTGCCTCATTAAACACAAAGAGCAAGGATGGCTCTCCCCTGCCAATGAACTGGCTCCTTAATTCCCCTCATGGACACAATATAATGTCATGGGCTCCCTGTGCTCTCCTCTCACTCTTTCTCTTTGTCCTGGATATATTTTGTTCTTATTCTCAAAGTATATGGACTTTGTATTCTTGAGACTATTTTTGTTTTTAAAAAACTGAATTTGAAATCGAGTTCCTGGCTTTATGTATTTTTAACTATGCATTTGGCAAGCCCACCACCTTGTTCAATGAGGTGTAACCCCCTCCCCATCCTAATATTTCTGAAATGGCCATAAATGGCTACTGATTGAAGTCCATCTTGTAAAAGAGAGAGGTGCATGCTGTAGCAGCCGCTGAATTATTCAGCTGGCTTGTAGACGGGTAATAAATTGCTGATGTTTTTATTGGTGTCTCGGCTAAGTATTATTTAACCTTGCTTTAAACTGCTTACTTCCATGCTGAGTGCCTTTTAACTCCCATCTATTTCCCTGTGCCTTTCAAATATTGATGGTGAATATTGGAGGGTTGACTGAGTGCCAGCATGGGACCCCTGGTCCTGGCTCCCAGAACAGCCTTCCAGACGCACACTCAAAAACACACTCCAAGGCTTAGAGTGAGAGGGAAGGAGTGCCAGCTCCTGGCACTTAGCATTCCTTTAGTCTCTTAAAGTTTGGGTGTGCAAATGATTCATGTTCTGTCAGTCCAGGAACATGAATATGAGAGCAGTAAACAGACACGGGTTGTGTTTTTGAAGTGTTTAAAAAGAGTTGTGTAGCCCACAGGCTGACAGATTCCCATGCAGCTTCATGTTCTGTAAACTCACTGAACAGCTCGTGGTGCAGCAGTATGACATGCAGCAACTTATGAATGTCTCTGTTAGCTTTGCTGTTATATTGGAATCAAATATTTTGTTTCAATTCAATCTGCACTACTAACACTGAGTGATTAAAGGCCTCCTAAATTAGACATGCTGAGAAGATCGTTAGTCATAACATGTACTCTCCTCAGTACAGATCTAGGGCTTATATCACCCTGGCCTGGTCTGGAAATAACACTGAGGTGTTCCTGACTGTAATAGATGTGTGAATGTGCTAATATCGTCTGGGGTTTAGCTGATCAGCCTCATGTTTAGTGTGTGGTTTCTCCTTGCCTTTTCCCTCCGACCCACTTGGTGTCTGTCTGTCTATCTCACTGTCAACTTACAGCAGCAGCAGCTCCAGGCACAGCATCTCTCCCATGCTGCTCATGGGCCTCCAGTCCAGCTGCCACCTCACCCATCAGGCCTGCAGCCACCTGGCATCCCTCCTGTGACAGGCTCTGGATCAGGCCTGCTGGCACTAGGTGCTCTAGGCAGCCAAGCCCACCTCCCAGTGAAGGATGAGAAGAACCACCACGATCTGGAGCACAGAGGTGAGGAGTTAAACTCAGGCACATCATTGTCCAATTGGGCGTTCACTGTCAAAGCAGTTTATCTCACAAGAATTGAAATGTATATTAATTTTAATGCCATTGAAAAGACGTTAAAAAGGCGAAAAGCAATTTAGTGAGGAGCGCTTCTCACTCTCGAGAGCAGAATCGTAGGGCCCTTAGGTGAGGAGCACATCCTGTCTGTTCACATTCTGTCTGGGTAATGAGCTGGTACATTCCCAGCCCATGACTGCATAAGCTATTCAACAATACGCAGTGATAAGAGGGGCCTTGTGCCCTGCAGTTGATTCTCACACGTTCAGCCAGAAGCATCTGTTATGATGTGCTAACTGACTTGTTTTTCTCTTTGCTCCGCTCGGTTTCATCATTACCTCGGCTGCCATTGTGACTTCTGTGATACAGAGAACGCGGTGAGTGTCCGAATCTGCTTTTTGTTTCATAATTAATCGCATTTTTTTTTTATCACCGCTGTAAATGTCAAAGATTCTTCCTAACTGCTTGATATTGCTGATTTCATGGACGGTTCTGTTTTCAATCAAATGAATAATAAAAAATGAGGTTTTGCAATATAAATCCTGTGTGTTTAATCCAGAGGGGAAATGACTGGTATCATGCTGGAGAGATTAGAAGCCCTGTAATTTCATCACAATTAAAAAAAAAAAAGGGAGTTGGACTTCCCCTTCTTAAAGGATTTATTTGATCCCTTCTACTGTCTCCCTTGTTTACCAGCTCATTCTTTCTTCTCCTTGGCATGTGATGAATATTTATGAACACAAATGCAGAGTTGTTTTGTTTTCTTTTTCTCCACCCCGTCTGGCTGGACCTACTAAAGCGTTTTATTTGAAATGCTGCGATCTCTGATGGCTTGTGATGGGCCTGTGAGATTGTGTTTCTTTAGGCTGAGCCAGCTGAATGGGTGCAGTCATGTCTGAAGAAATGGAACTCCTGGGGCGATTAGCCGGCCTGTTTTGTTTCTGTGCTCTCGTCCCAGGTCATCTGATAGTAGAGTGGTGACTTTGGTTAATGAGTCACGCTAAGCATCTCTTTAAAGGTCAGCCATTATGCAGACAGTGGCCCTTTGCCCAGACTGCTAGTCCATCAGCCATTGTTCACATCTCTGGGTTGCCGCTGACTTAGTCCATGTTCTTGCTTTGGTCCTCGTATGAGGGACAGAGAGAATCAGGAGAACTTGGCAGTTGACAGACAAATGGCAAACTCCTGTGAAAGCTGCTGGACACCTGCCTAGTGCCTCCCGTTCTGTTGGCCGCATGGAGTGAGCTGTCCCAGCTTGTGTGGGCAGGCTTCATGAAGAAGCACCAGTCAGTCCCACACTGCAATGCCCACTGGCAAGATATAGATTCTCTTTCTTTATGTGAGCTCAAAGCCTCAGCTGACATGGTGCCCAAGCGCGATGCAGCAATCAATGCCCACTGCCCACAACATATAGTTTCTCTCTCTTCCTCCCTGCGCCTCTCCTGTCTTTCTCTCTCTCGTGCTTAGCCTGACTGACTCTGGAGAAAAGGCCCTCTGTTCAGCCACAACACACTGCTCATGTCCCTGTGAGGCTGTTTGTTGTCCAGTTATGAGGAGGAGGGAGCCCAGCTCAGAAAACAAGCCCTCCTCCTTTCAGTTCAGATAATAGCCCATTCTGTTGTGTGGCCAGGGACGGACTTGTGTGTGAGATTGGGCTTGGCTGGTGTCAGGGTACTGTTTGGACCTGGCCCTACAGCTGCGTTTTAAGAGTCTGCTGTATCCATCGTTGTGTGAATGAGGCATTTTTATTGTTTGGATTTGGCACTGTGTGTTCTCTGTGAATTTGCAATGCATGAATGACTCGCTGCTCTCTTTTTATGAAGAAAGACAAAATGGTAATAAAGTGTGTTTGGGTTTTCTCTTTGCAGAATAACTCTATATCCCCCTCGGAAAGCCTACGCACAGCCAGTGAGAAGCATCGCAGCTCTTCAGACTACAGTTTGGACTCAAAGAAACGCAAAGTGGAGGAGAAGGACAGCATGAGTAGATATGTAAGGAACATTTATATTGTCCAATAAATATGAAAGACTGTACATTTGGGATGATCTTTAGCTAGAGAACAGTTACTTCCTGGAGTCTCTACTGGTTGCCTGGCAACCTTACTATGACAACAAGACACCAGGAAGTTACTGCTCCTGGCTCCAGGCTCATCCAGCACTCGGCGAGAAGGCAAATATGATTACTTGCTATAAAGGCCAGCTCCATTGGTCCCCTTTTGGCCAGAAGTGTGTTTCAAATATGTCTTTGTTGATTGATTTGCTAATTATCATTACAGGACAGTGATGGGGAGAAGAGCGATGACTTGGTGGTGGATGTGTCTAATGAGGTGAGCAGGATAGAGTGTTATGTATAAATAAAACATGACATGTGTTTACAGAAACATCTTAATGTATTGCTTTTTTTCCTCCAGGATCCTGCCACTCCACGCGCAAGTCCAGCCCACTCACCACCTGAAAATGGCATTGATAAACCCCGCCCTCCAAAGAAGGACACCCCCAACAGCCCTGCATCAGTGGCGTCCTCTGGAAGCACCCCGTCCTCAAAGGCCAAGGAGCTCAGTCACGTAAGACATCAAGGGGGCTGTGGACAAACTAGGACAGAAAGGGTTTTAAATGAGAATTGCAGAGAGAGAGGGAGAGAGAGAGAGAAGGGATGTGTGCAAATAGATCTAGGACGTTTTCTGCAGTGGATTAGGAATAGCTGTCGGTGCTTTAAGTGCATGACTAAACGTCAGGGATAATATTGTCCTGCATCAGGATCAGTCAGGTCGTCTCTGTTAATAGCTCAATGTATTTAACTATTCCAGGATTTTTTCCCTCTGCCTCACTAAAAGATTAAAGCCAGAGCAGTAAGGGGATAAAAACGGCCCCATCTCCATTGTGACCATAATAGGTTTTAGAATAAATAGCAGTTTATGGCTCTGCAGGACTATGAGGGTTGTCAGAATTAGATTGGATTAAGTTCAGTTTGCTCTCAAATTGTCAGTCTGCACAGTGCCTGCTTTCTGGGATTGTGAATGTGCTTGCTCTCTCCTTCCCCTGACAGAATGACAAATCCTCCACGCCTGGTCTCAAATCCAACACCCCAACCCCCCGCAATGATGCCCCTACCCCTGGCACCAGCTCCACTCCTGGGCTCAGACCCATCCTGGGCAAACCACCAGGCATGGAAGCTCTTGGTTGGTACCACTTTCTCTCTTCTCTGGGAAATGAACACTTTTTTTTCCCTCCAACATACATTTAAGTCACAGACTGATGTCCATCTTCTGCTTTTGTCTGCAGCAGCCCCAGCTTTGCGTACCCCTTTGTCCATAGCAGGCTCCTACCCAACCCCATTTGCCATGATGGGCCATCATGAAATGAATGGAGGCCTGACTAGTCCTGGGGTATATGCCGGCCTACACATCTCCCCTCAGATGAGCGCTGCAGCAGCTGCAGCCTATGGACGCTCCCCCATGGTAACCACTTGTCCTGCTTTTCTATGAAGCTGTGTTTGGTGTCATATAAGAGCAGTTAAGTTCCATGTGGGAGTTTTGCTGTGATCATAGGTCAGTTAGGGATTTGTTGCTCAAACATCTCCATCTTGTGTGTCTTTTAGGGGTTTGATCCACACACCCACATGAGGGCTCCTGGCCTTCCAGCCAGCCTCACATCCATTTCTGGCGGCAAACCGTGAGTATCTCCAGATCCAAATGTGTTAGCATTCATCATTTAACAACAATCAAACACTAACTGGCCTGTCTTCTCCTTCAGAGCATACTCCTTCCATGTCAGTGCAGATGGTCAAATGCAGCCTGTTCCCTTTCCACCGGATGCACTGATTGGCCCTGGTATTCCACGTCATGCCCGTCAGATCAACACACTGAGCCACGGTGAGGTGGTGTGTGCAGTAACCATTAGCAACCCCACACGTCATGTCTACACTGGTGGCAAAGGCTGTGTCAAAATCTGGGACATCAGCCAACCTGGCAGCAAGAGCCCCGTTTCCCAACTGGACTGTTTGGTGAGGACCTCTGATCATTTTTATACGTATATGAACCTTTTGCCTCATTCCATAAACGGTGTGATTATCTTTTGTTATGTGTGGGCCACTCAACATTGACAATATGACAACAAATGCACTGATACATAAACACAGCTGATGCTTTTGCTGTGAATTTGTAGTATTTGATTCTTTTTCCTGATAATTCATAGTTAACTATAAACGATCTCTATTAGATGTGTAAATTCAACAAGCTACAAACCTCTCTGTTCAGATGAGGTTTGAAAGTACCACCTGGTTTGTTTGTTATGACAACAGGATTTTCGTTGCCTTTTCCCATGATTTGTGAGAAGTCTCTCTCCGGCTCCACTGCCCTGACCACGTATTGATTCACTTTGTCCTCTGTGCAACAGAACAGGGAAAACTACATCCGCTCCTGTAAGCTGCTGCCTGATGGTCGCACATTGATTGTTGGAGGGGAGGCCAGCACATTGACCATCTGGGATCTGGCCTCTCAGACACCCCGCATCAAGGCTGAGCTCACCTCCTCAGCCCCAGCATGCTACGCCTTGGCTATAAGCCCCGACGCCAAAGTCTGCTTCTCCTGCTGCAGTGATGGAAACATTGCCGTTTGGGACCTGCACAACCAGACACTTGTTAGGTTGGTTAAAAAAAAAATGTCCACAGTGTGTGGGCTTTGGCCCCATAACAGAATTGCCCTTTTGCGAGTCCTCTTTTAAAAGGGTATGTCAATAATTGTTTGTATGGCCTTTGACTTTGATTATAGGCAGTTCCAGGGTCATACAGATGGTGCGAGCTGTATTGACATATCCCATGATGGCACTAAGCTGTGGACAGGCGGTCTCGATAACACTGTTCGCTCCTGGGATCTGAGGGAGGGCCGGCAGCTGCAGCAGCATGATTTCACTTCACAGGTACAATCCTGTCACGTACAAGTATCGGACGCATACACACAGTCACAGACCTGCCGGAAAAGCTGCTTCCTTTTGATCCCAGTGATCACTGTTCTGTTCCATCCCCAGATCTTCTCTTTGGGTTACTGTCCAACTGGAGAATGGTTAGCTGTTGGTATGGAGAGCAGCAATGTGGAGGTGCTCCACCATTCAAAGCCTGACAAGTATCAGCTCCACCTGCACGAGAGCTGTGTCCTCTCCCTCAAGTTCGCCTACTGTGGTACGAACAAACACACAAAAAGATAATGCTGACTCTGCTGAACTGCACAAGGGGCCTTAGCCTGCCCTATTTTATGTAGTGCTAAAACTGCAGTGCCCTTTTTACTGCCTATTGTGTGTCTCAAGGTTACAGATGTTATAACTCTTCATTTGTGGGTAGTGTCTCCTACTGCTTCGTATCTTGACAGCGCTATTGTTTTCTTTGTAGGTAAATGGTTCGTAAGCACAGGGAAGGACAATCTGTTGAATGCTTGGAGGACTCCATATGGCGCCAGCATATTCCAGGTATGCAGATCAATACACACTGTCTGCAGCCAGGCCAAAAGTTGTCTCTGAGAGGAAGGGCACAGCGACCGCTGTCTGACAGGATTATCCTATCAGTGAAAACTGAACCTGAATTATTGACCTGACAAAGAAGTCTTTTTGAGGGCTGTCAGGCCAGAACTTGCAATCTAATCTCACTCTGTAGTCAGCCAATCTTCTCCACCTTATTTTAAATGTAGTTTATTAACTGCCTCCAAAATTTAAACTTTTCTATCTTTTTTTTTTTTTGTTCCTCTAAACAGTCCAAGGAATCCTCATCTGTCCTGAGCTGCGACATCTCAACGGACGACAAGTACATCGTGACAGGCTCTGGTGACAAGAAGGCCACTGTGTATGAAGTGATCTATTAGGACAGGCTGCGCTGGATCAGAGCATGTTCATGCTCAGGAACCGTAGACTCTTCCTCCATCTACCTTCCCTCACACAGACAGCATGGATGTTGCCTGCAGCCCCGGGGCGGATGGGCAGGAAGTTTGGCAGTGCCAGGCTGAAATGGACAGCGGTGCTGTTGAGTCCCTGGATGCTGTGTCCTCCGGCTCTGCCCTTCCTCCCTCATACGATTAACACTTGTACAGCGAGTGCAATTTTCGAAGGCACTAAGAAGAAAATAATGTCTTGCTGTTTTTTTGTTTGTTGGAGATTTTTTTTATATTCGTCCTTTTTAATGTGGAGATAACGTTCCATGACACAACAAGAAGCGGCGCTTCACTCTGGAGCTTCTCCTTGGAGGTCCTGTGAAAAGTGTACATAATGGAGTAATAAAAGGCCTTTTATAGATTTATATTTTGGTGTCCAGTTACGCTTGTGATGGTCCTTTCTTGTTCTCTCCGTGATTTTCTGTCCCCTCTGGGGATGGAAATTAGATTAGGACTTTGTAAGAGGATATTCTATTTCAGTTTTTTCCCTCCTTGGCTTTTTTTTTCATGTTTTGTCCAGAATGACCTTTTCGGAAATCTAATTTGGATTTTTTTTTTTCCCTGACAACGGCTTTTTTTCTTCACTATTTGCTGTAACCCAGTCGTTTGTCCCATGGATTTTAGCAGTAGAGAATTCTGGAAAGGCGCCATTTCAGACTGGAAGAAGGAGAAAATCATGGTTTCCAGTTACATTTATCCTTTGGTCTTGGTCAGCAGAAATTCTTCTTTGAAATGAAGACCTATCACTGAACACTGGCTGCTTTCTACAACACCATAATGGATAACTATCAACTGGATGACTGATGGGTTTCATGGCGAAGTAGCTATGACTTGAGCTCAGTCTGACCTAACCATTGTGCGGAAATTCATGGCTTTACTCCGCAAAGTTTAGTCATCAGTCATCATATAAGCATTAATTATTGCCTCAGTAGTTTGATGGCCTGTGACTGAGAGGCATGGTGGAAGGCAAAGCCATTACCACGTTTGACATTTTGGGTATACTGTTTGCTTTCTTCAGTATTTCATAATATTCCACTGCAATCTTCTCATAGACAGGATTGGTCTCAGCATAGACACAAGTTAGGCTGTGTAGCATACACATCATCATCCATAAGGATTGTACAGTTGTTGATAAATCAATAAACTGTTTTTATATAAAACCATATTGACTGGATTTGTGTAGTGATGGTGCCTTGGTGTTTTTTTAGGTTTTAAAGAAGCTGTTCCGGTGTGTTTGCCACAGCAAATCATCTGGTTCCACCTAACTCTATCATCAGCATCCTCTTCTCTTACACCAACGATGTCTTCTTTTAGCACTCTGTGTAACTTTTATATGGAGTTAAATGCCATTTTAATGTTTGTTTTTTTAGTGTATGTCTAGTTATAGCACCAAAAACTTAGCATTGAGTCACATATTGAGTAAGAAGGTATATGAACTTCAGTAATTAAATTATTTTCTCATCAGGGCAGGCTTTTTGTGCCCATTTATTTTTGTGCCCACTTAACTTGGCATAAAATCCTGTGACAGTTTTACAGTCTGATTTTTGAATTAATTGTTGAGCTTTAACGAGAGTGCCGTGCTCACTGGTCGTGTGCTCCTTGTTCATTTTTTTTACCATTTACCAGCAAGAAAGCAAATAAGTTATTTTCATTAATGTCAAACTATTGAAGGCAGCTTTAGATTTAAAAACCCAGGTTAAAGTTTTTTTTTTGCTGCAGCCAGAAGTGGCTAAGGAATTGTAAAATTTATTATTAAGTGCACCAGTAATTGAGGGAAATACATGTGTAATGACGCTCTGAAGGCCTCCTGAATCTGTTTTCCTTGTCTGAAAACCAGAAATGTGTCCCCAAAGTCCCCATTGCTCCATGTGTTGCCAGTAAGAGCCTTGATGTAGTCTGCATCAGCACTGAGCACAATCATATTCACAGGCTCTACCTGACAGTAAATGGAAGTACATCAGCAAATGGCTGTAAATGCATTCAGATAGGAGCTGACAACAGTCTCAGGAGAGCCGCAGAAATGAGAAGGATTCTGGGAGGCTAGTAGGGACTTCTTGCATTGGATTTAACTCCAGGCTTGCATTAATATTTTACATGTGAACTTGGTGAAGCTTTCAAACTCACATCATGACTGTGGTCACTGCCAGCCGCCATCTTCTTTATCTTTTTATGTATGTATCAGTGTATGGTTGCAGCTATACAATCAGAAATCCATCTTTTAGTGATACAAACAGGCTGTATGCAGTACCATTTCACAAATATGACGCAAACACTGCTCTTGAGTTCTCTTGAGTGGTCTTTTGGTAGCTGAATACATTTTGGCAGGATGAGGTGAATGGCCCAATCCTTCCACTCCAGAGCAACGCTCTTCTAGGACCCTATGCTTGAAGCTGTGAGCCCTTCATATGGATGCCTCTTCAGAGATGTTGTTGTTAGATTATAAAAGCAGGCCGGATGCTTTCAGCATGGAGCCAGCCGCCATGCTCCGCTCTCACGGGCTCATTTGTTAAAGGCTATAGTCTTTCTTTTCCCACATCATTGAAGTGTGTGCTTCCTGTGTGCATTTGTATCTTAAGCTCCTTGCTCAAGTACAATTTTCTTCCTCACTTAATCAAATAGTGGAATATCTGCAGATAAAAGGTTGTAGCTCTGAGTGCCTATTGCTGGACATTGAGGGGGTCATTGTCTCGCCTTCCGCTGATCTACCTCTCAATGGAAGGCTTTCAGCAGGTTCTCATGCAAAAACCCATGCTGCCCTGTTCTATTTAGAGAAGGGCAACCGTGCAGACTAAGAAACTAGAGTGGCACAAGTGTTTTACAGCAGCTCTATATCTAAGAACATAGTCCAAATCCCCACTTCAGCCAAGATTCAAAGACCATACAGAAAATCGAGGGGGGTCTGTAATGCCAATATGTGGACTGTGTGATTTTCTTTTTTAGCTCCCAGTCACTGATCACAGCCCACCAGAATTCTGGCTGATTCTTTTGGCAATTGCATTCTGTTTTCTACCCTCCCCCATCCATCACACAGAGAATCAGGGTTTTTCTCTCTTTTTTTTTTTTCAACAGCGAGGGACTGGCACCGTGCTGAAATGCAGAATAATAATCCCCTAATCACCTGAGTATTGCCAGTCCTAGGTTTTTATCTGCGATGGATGTGAAAGCCCCCAGTGCCTAGTGATTACAGCATTTGATCTGGGTAATAATGTCTTCACTGTTGCCCTGCCTAGGGCCTGAAGGCAGCACAGCTCTAATCCACAGTGCATTCTAGTGGAATCGCATTACACAAAGACCACCAGGGTTCTCCTCTAGAGGGGAGGGGATAGAGGGGTGGAGTGGTGGTGGTGGTGGGGGGGTTAAAGGAGGAGGTTGCCATGGAAACAAGCTTCTCCTCTCTCTCACACACACACAGACACACATACACTTACACATGATGCACACACACACACACTCTCTCTCTCTCTCTTGGGATAGATAAGCAAAGGACAGGTTCTATGTTTACTTTCCACAGACCCTCCAATCCCTGAGCAGGCTGAGCCCTGATAACATAGGGCCTGTACAGCCACCGACCACTGACAGCAGATAAGCACTCCAGCAGAGCACAGCAGTCATCACCCTCCAACCAGGATGAACAAACCTGGGAGACCCGGATTCATTTGGATTAGGCCAGATTGCTGCTGCCGTCACCGCCACCGCTGCTGCTGCTGCTTCCGCTGTGCTCAGACTACTGATGTTCACAGGACTTTCTACATGAGAACTTGATGTTGCTCTTCACCCTGTGGAGTTTAGTCCAAGGACATGGCCACGGTGGTGGACTGGATGCTATTTCAGATATTGAGGTCGAGGGACCGTCTATGCTGGCCAGGTCTGTGTCTTAGTCAGAAGGCCATGAACCTAGAAAACCTAAATTCCTCCTGATGTGTCCCAGGCCTGAGGAGAGACACTACATTATCAGCATGCTGTTGGCCCATCCTCTCATGTCTGCCCACTTTGTGATGGCTGGAGAGCTATCAGGACATTCCTTTGTATTTACTCCAACTATCCACTAAAACTCAGTAATTTAATACTGGGAGTAATTAGATTTGTATGATACTAATGCCCCAAGAAGGAACCAACATACTCTTTGATGTTAAGATCAAGAAAACTACAAGTGCTTCTTTATTATGTGCATTATGCTAACATGATAATTATTTTTCCACACACATTCTTTGATTAAAGCACAGCTGGAGGTATATAAGCAACATGACTAATTACAGAGGAAATGGTGGTATCAAGCTAAAGTGGTGGGAGCTGGATTTCCCTTTGGCCCCTTCTTCTGCCTGTGTTTACTTCTAATACAGCCCTTATTTTTTTTTATACAGCTTATTAACAGCTTGATCACACACTCTCAATTAAAATTGGGAGAGTGTTCAC
>JAVQJX010143698.1:0-13733 GCA_036025115.1 Ambassis agassizii
GGTCAAATTAGATACAACATCTGCATGCTAATGTGCATTTAAATGCAGTTATAGTGTCCTTCCTGCTGTTATTTTTCTCACATGTAACTTATTGTTATTTCTTTTTGTGCAAGCACACAAGTGCCTGCATCAAGAGTACAGCCAAGCTCTTAATGGTGGCAAATTACAGACCCTCACACGCATTTGGTCTTTTGGACATCTGGACACACACCTGTTACCCACCTTATGGTAGCCAATGCTGCAACCCCCAGCTGTGCACACACACACACACACACACACACACACACACACACACACACACACACACACACACACACACACACACACACACCCACACACACACACACACACCCACACACACACACACACACACACACACACACAGCGGACAGCATCCATTGTAGCTGAACTGACAGCATGTCACTGGAGTTGCATTGTTTTTGGAGCCAACAGGTATCTGTGTGTGAAAGCTGCTCCTCCAGTACCTCTCTGTCTCTGTAATCATTTAGATTTGACTTGCATTGTTGCATTGTCTCTCTCTCTCTCTCTCTCTCTCCAAAGTCTCACTATTAATTTTCAGCCTCTGCAATTTTCTTCTCCAGTAGCAGAAAGAAGCAAAAGAAAAGATGACAAAGACAACACAGTCGTCCCCCCCCACCCTCACCCCACCCAGTCCCTGTTATTGTACAAAATAGCCAAGCAATAATTTTTTGTCATTGGTTTACTCCTAAAAGCCCATTTGACGTCGCTCCTGAAAAGAAAGCAATAAAGAAAGCTTTTCAGTGGAGTTGAATGAGCAGGAGAAAAAGGAATGAATCCCTTTGGGACGTCGTGACCAGAGAGGCCTTTTTTTTTATTTTCTTTGCTCTGGTAATCAAATGGAGCTGAAATGAAAATGGAGTTTTCTATGAAAATAGGGGCCTTTGTTGGCTTTGGAAGGCTGGTAATTCATAAACAATAAGCCGGCTCCTTTTGTTTGGGTTATAATATATTCCTGCTGCTCTGAAAGAGGTCTCTCTCTCCACACACACACACACACACACACACACACACACACTCAGTGAAGGCAGGGTAAAAGCCAAAGTGAGGCAGCAGGGGAAGAGAGAAAGAGAGAATATAAAAGGAGGCAGAGAGGCAGGCTTTCCATTCATCCTCCTGCCGGAGAGACGTCAGGATGCTCGACTCGTCTGCGCTCCGTCCTTCTCACGCCGCCAACTTTATCCTACTTCAACAAGTGTCACTTGTCATCTGTATCTGAGGGAAGATTTTCCCCTTCATTTCTTGGATCTGCTTTTTGAAACATTGGAGGACCACAATGCAGAAGAAGAAGAAGAAGAGGTGTGATCCAGAGAGGAAGACTCAGCATCAGGATGAATGTGACACTCAAAGTTCCAGTGAGTGAGGAAGTCAAGGTCTCCAACTCAAGAAAAAGGTATGATCGCATCCCATAATACACCCGATAGGGAGACAGGAGAAGCTTAACGAGAGCTGGTTAAACTTTTCTTTTTAGGTAGATCATGTGACACCACAGTGATGCGGGCTGCAGTGAATTAGGATGCGTTATTGAGAGATCATTCTGTTGATGGATGGAAGTGCTTGTGTTTCCCTGTTTGGCCTCTTGATGGCACTATAAGTCACTGAATTAAACTGAGCAAGAGAAGACAGGATTCTGCATATTAGACTTACGTATGTTGTGATTGAGGAGGAGCCAGACTGGAGGGAAACCTCACAGGGCAGCCTGAGTGAAAGCAGGAGAGAGAGGAGCTGTCAGACTATCTGCAGCAAAAAAAAAAAAATCAAATGAAGAGAAAAAACTTATGAGGACGAATGAGTTCACTTATCATCTGTACTTATTTACAGGAAGTACAGTCACCTTCCTATACAGTGTAAACCCTCATCAAACCACTAGATGGCAGCACAGTCTAACAAACAGGCAACCAGTGTCAGTCCTACAATAAAAGACGCTTAAAGAAATGTATCCATCAGCCAACCTGATCATATTTTATTTTATTTTAGATTTTTTTCTCTACATCCCCTGTCAAATTTTTTTAGACTAAAGACTGAAAAATAATCATGCATAAAAAGCACACAGAAGAATTCAAATATACTGTGAGAAATATACAATTATTAACAAGAACGCTCCTGTTTAGTGCAGAACTTAATTGTCCACTAGAGGGCGCCTAATGTCCACCATAGACTATAGAGGTCTAAAAAAAAAAAAAAGCCAAAAGCTTGTTTGCCCTGCTGTAAACAATAATAACTACTAATGTTTGTGAAAAGTTACATTTGAAATCAGATTTTAGGGGATTATATTAATTCAACTTAAAGTCAAACCATTAAAAACTCTAAAAAATCAAGATGTCCACATTTTTTAAAATGTTAGAAACACTAAGTGCATCAATTAAGAGCAGAAAATATAAAAAGAAATAAAGACCTTTTCTGCATCAGCCTCCTTCACTTACTGCACTGGATACTCTTTTTTTCCCCTCCAGTGGCAGGGAGATTAAAATATGAATAGGGAGGTAGGAAATATCACTCTCTCTCACTATGTGCGCATTATGCCATTTCTTGAGCTGTTATTTAGACTAACTGTACCATAATGGCCAAACGAGCTTGAGTGGAATAAAGACTGCCATTATGTGAGCTCAGAGCCTCGACCTGTTGATGCGCCATTAGCTTCAGTTCTCAGATGTGACTGGATTGTTAGACGCTGTTGTTCACTCCTGGCAGGGACTGAGGTTAACTGGGTGTAAAGATGGGAGAGAGAAAAAAAAGAAGATGGCAGGTTGTACTGATGTCCAAAAGGATGCTTAAAAAATTGAGATTTTTAAGATTTGTTTGGAGTATAAGTGGAATATTTAGCCGTCCAGAAGTTACTACTGCATACTATGAGCCACTTTAAATAGCATTTGTTTAGATATAATTTATCACAAAGTTCAATTTTACTCTTGAGGAGAAAACTGATCAATAATATTGGATTTTCTAATAACATTTCTCAGTGTTTTTTTTTTTTTTTAACAATAATTAAGGCCACAGAGATTCAGGTTGGATGTTGGCGTTCTTCCTAACCCTGGTTGATATTTCACTAAGAGTCAAAATAAACAGTAAATAAACAGCAAAAAAAATCTACCACCAACAGGACAACACTGAAAAAAAAAGCAGACTTTTCTGTATGAAAAAGCGTGGACCAGTGGGATACGAAAGCCTTCCTGTGGACTGAATTGCCTCAAAGTGCCAGACTGCTATCAAACCGTGTTAATGTGATGGATATCCGGCATTCTGCATTCATTCTCCACGCAGTAAACATGGGAGCTGACAAACAGATCCTGGTGAGAAGGCCTCCAGCACCGAGCAGCCGCTTTCTGCCTCTAATGCATCGACAAATATAGCCGAGGTTCAGACACATTTATGTAAAAACACACTTTCTCCTAAACCCAGTTTTCTTTTTTTTTGTTTTGTTAGTTGATTTTTTTTATTTTCTATTGTGTGGAATAGCTGTTTATAGTCATCAGATGTGGCTTTTTAAGACAAGCTTCTTCACCTTTTTTTTTTTTTGGTTACCATGGAGACGTGCACTTTTTACCCTCACCACAGGAAGTCGCTTACTATGTAAAGATTGATGTTTTTCTACTAAAAAAAAAAAAAAAAAAAAAAAAATCAATATTTTTTTTTATCATTCCCGTGATAAGATCAAAATAACCAAAGAAAAATACATTTCTGAACTCTCAACACCATCACAGATGAAGGAACCACACCGCCATCATCAAACCACCACAAGATATTAAGTCCGACTAAATGGTTCATCCAATTACATTGATTTTAGAGGAGCTATGTTGTTTGCATTAGTGGAGGAAAATGGACTACCACTTTCCATGCTGCTGAGAATTGAGGTCTCTTCAGGGTGTATAATGGATAGATTGGCAATCAAGCAGGCTGATGTAACTCCACGTATCATCACCATTAAAAAGTCTTTTCACTGTATTTCTAATGACATGGGCAAACACAGTTTGAGGTGCAACAGGAGACCTCACAGGTCAGTTAATCTGATTTTTTTTGGAGACTTTTGAATGCCTAAATTGACCCAACAATGACAAAAATGTGAAATTTATAGCACGTCAATGTCAAATTTGAATTTCTGTTAAAAAAATATATATATATAAATTGTATCTGCAGCTTTTTTTTTCTGACAAGTAAGCCAATAATACATCATTGTCACATGAGACCCCCCCCCCCCACCCCCCACCCCATTTGAAACCAGAGCAGCACTAAAGTAAGAAATCAAATGTCATCCTCGGGGGCAACGCTTGATTTCAATCTCTATTTTCAGCTTTTTCCTCAAAATCTATAAATGCAGCTCTTAACTCTGGGGGCTGAGAGCTGGCTGAGCAGAGGGTTAAACGGGGGTCCAGGTTCAGGTTAACTGCCATGTCATGAAGGAGGATTTTACCCTCTGAACTGTGCTTGCAGTGATGGCAGACAGCCCAGCCTGAAATCATCTGCAGGATTGTCGGTTTGAATCTGCACAGTGAAAAAAAGCTCTCTTTCAGTAACATCTTGTTGTGTGTATAAATATATATATATATATATATATATGTTTGTGTTTTTTTTGCTGTATGATCAAAAATGCATTCAGGCCGGCACTAACCACAAGAGAAAAGCCTCTCCAGCCACGTATCATAGCTGTCTCACAACAAGCCTCGCCTCAAAATAATTTCTTAATCCATTAATTGGCGTGGAGCAGCATTCGGGGCAGGGCTTTTTGTTCAGTATGTTTTTCAGAGATGCATACTAATCATATAAAGTGATCCTTTGTACTCAGGTTGACAGCAACAGCGAGGGCTTTTAGACACACACACACACACACAGAGAGCGAAGCATGTGTCTGGGAGCGCCGACGGCAGAACGAGTGTATTATTTTCCCTGAAGAGTGTTATTTTCCTGTCAAGGCTTGATGGCAACGTGCCAACAGATGTGACAGGGAGCGATCATCCCTCCTTCATACAGTACAGAGAGAGAGAGAGAGAGAGAGAGAGAGAGAGAGACAGAGGGAGAAGCTGGGTTTCCATCCAGGCATTTTTATGCAAATTATGATGTATCTGAATGTGAAAAAAGCAGCAATTCTGATGAAATTTTATCACCAAAAATTAAGTTTTCTGCAAGTTTTTGATTGGATTTCATCCACATGTCCACACTGATGACCCTGCATGCAGCTTTTAATCTAAACATGCTTATTGGAGCTCTGTCTAAGTTTAGTTCCTCATCCGAAGATTATATTTACACGGCTTATTGTTTTGTTGATTTAGCAGCTGTTGTGCATCCCACATACAAACATGAGACAAGGAAAAAAAAGTTTGCTATACCAATCAGTTCCTGATAGATGACAGCTGCAGCAGAGTGTGCGTTAACAGCTCTGTTCTGTGGTAAGCAGCACTATCTGCTCCTTTACCCTCCTCATTTACTTCTCCTCTTAACTAAAAAAACAAAGAAAAGCAAAACAAAGCAGCCGAAAACAATAGGAAAGAAAGAGGAACATGTCATTACTGCTTTTTTTCTTCTCTGCAGCAGCACAATACCCCTGACCACCCTCATCAAGTGATAGAAAGAGATTGCAGCCAAGCAGCAGAGAGCGATAGAGCCCACATGTGACGAAAGGCAGTTTAATTTAGATAATTATCTCACAAATTAACCACAAACTCCTTCCCTGTTAATTACCTGTCTTGGGGAGCGGTGCAGGAAAACAAAAAGCAGAAGCAGGGAGGTCTTTGTTCACATCTTCTTGGTGGGTAGGGGGGAACCATAAATTGGTTACACCCCGCTGAAAGGCCAGATAACCCTTTGAAGGAACAACCGCTAAAGCATTTGATAGGCTAATGGGGAATACTGTTAGCATCCCAGTTTGTAATTGGACGTCATAAATCTGGACCAGGTGATGGGCCAACAAAAGGAGGGTTTTGTCTGGGTGTCGAGGCCACGGCGCGACTTGTAAATCCTTCCCCCTGTCTGAATGGCACTATCTGTTCCACATATGGCTACAACACAAGATGCATCGATCCTCCTGTGCACACATATACATATATATATATATGTGTGTGTGTGTGTGTGTGTGTGTGCCCGAGCAGCACTAATAAAAAGACCTTTTCTTATCTTGGTGTCTGCTGAAGGTGATTCTGTCAGCTGCTATTAACCTTGCCTTTATAGTGACAGCTCGCCTGATTAGTTTCAACACTTAAAGCTCTGACATTTTCATTTTTCACTCGTTTATTTCTTCTTCGCGTGTTTGTGACAGGAAACACATCCTGCACATCTTTATCTTCTCTCATTATGTCTCATTAGAGTTCCTCATTTAGACATTAAAGGTTTTTAAACTTTTTTTTAAAAAAAAATGAAGAAGAAGAAAAACAAACAAATATTTCAAAAGTGTCTTTTTTAAAGAAAAAGTAAAAGCACAGTAGGCGGTCAAACCACTTAAAAAAAAAATCTGGGAAACAGATTATATTTGAGCTTTTATGTGGAATTTGACAGGGTTATTGGTTTAACAAAAGCTCCTCAGCTTAATTTCCCTTTATGTCTCTTCTTAAGTGCTAATAAAAAAAATAACTGTCTTTATCTTTGGTCAGTGTCAGGGAGGTATTTTGTTATCTCCTCATTTGAATGATTTTGGAGCTTTAGTGTGATTAAGCTGAATATCATCAGGATGACACCTTTTTATCTTGAAGGACACATTTCATCACAGTGTGTGTGTGTGTGTGTGCTGGTGTTACAGCAAACAAACAGAGAAATAAAGAGTTGTGAATCCAAACAAAATTTTGGCATGAGCAGGAAGAGACGACCTGCGATGGAATCAGAATTCATTTAACCCATGCATCCATTCAAAAACCATATAGAGCCTCACATGGCAGCTGTTTCCATCTAAAACCAAAAAAAAAACAAAAACCCACACACATAACACTGCTCGTTCTCCAGCCCAGGTGTGAAACACACGAGAGCACACCCATATGTAAACAAACACACACAAGCTGCTCGCACTTAACACACACACACACACACACACACACACACACACACACACACACACACACACACACATATATAGAGCGACAGGGAACGTCAGACCTGCACCAATATTTGTGTTTTGCTTCTATTTGTCCAAGTCCTCGTCTCTGCTCTCCACGTCTACCGGCAGCAGGTGTGAACAACTCTTGTGCTGAGAGGGACGCACTCTGCTGTCACCCTGTCAGAGAGAGAGACACACACACATATACTCACAGGCTGGGGGAGGAGCGGTGGGAGAGATCAATAGTAGTGAGTGTGGAGTTTGGATAATTACAGTTGTTAGCAGGGAGAGGAGAGCAGCTATAGTGGCCTCTCCACTCAGAGTCTCTTATCACTCTCTGGCCTGTCATTACAGCTTTAAATGCTGCTGTGGCAAAGTGGCAACACTGTGTGTGTGTGTGTGTGTGTGTGTGTGTGTGTGTGTGTGTGTCATTTTTCCTCTCCTCTTCATATCTCCTCTCCTCGTTTCCTCTCCTCCTCCATCCTCTACTCTCTGACTGATCATTAGCTCCACTCCTTTTCTTACATATTCTCCTCATCCTACACCGAGATGACTTCACCTCTCCTCTTCTCGTCCCTCCTCATCCTTTCCGGTGCCAGGAAGAGGAATTTATTCCGCAGATCCATGCTCTCAGAAAGAGAGAGAGAGAGAGAGAGATGGAGAGCCTTTTACTGTCCAGCCAGACGGGATTTTCTTAGTTGTTGAGACTTGACACGCGACACTAAAATAGGAAAAACTGGAGTTAAATCTCCTCTTTTTGTTGTTGTTGATCTCCACTGATGTTGAGGAGCCTTGTCAGACATAAGAAGAAGATGAGAATGATGGAGAGAAGGATTAGATGGGTGAAAAACAACAGCGGTTCGTCCCCTGCGGGCTGTTTGCTCTGATTTAGATGGAGCAGGATTAGCTGAGGATGAGGAGATCAGAGTAGTGTGAAGTGGGCTGCTGATACCAAGACGCTCCAGGCAGAGCTGTCACATATACGACCGCTTTTTTTTTTTTTTTCTCCACATCGTGTTCTGTAGGTGGTGGATATAGCACACCATGAAGGATACACACATATTTCACTACAAAAACAGCAAGAAAAGTTGCCGTTTTCACTAAAAAAAAAAAAAAAAAAAAAAAAGTGTGTGGAAACGTGGCCAGTCATGCAACCAGGCTGTCAGCTGTCTCTCATAACGTCTGTGGTATCACAATGAAACAGGAAATCACTGCACGGATACACAAAAACACTCACAAATAACCCGCTAATCTCTGCTTTTCCCCTGCGTGCCATTCAAGGCTTCCTCCAATTAAAAAGCATCAGGGTGTCAAACCCGCCATCTTATTTATCATATTAATTAGAAACTCCCCTGACAACAAAGAAGGGCCTACAGCTGTGGTGCAGAGTGGAGGCCTGGGAAAATGAAGGACGGTTTGATTTGTTGTCTTGCTAATGTGACACCTATTATACAGGTTAGGCTACAAAGACTCCACAGCAGCATATGGTAATTGTGTGCTAAACACAAAGGATTTAGCGACATAGTTTTTGCACACATTCATGCATTAATCGCCGATTTCAAACTGGATTTGAATCTAAAGTTTGCTATTATGGATGAAGGGATTCAGTGAAGACATCTGTACCTTCACTCAGACAGAAGGTGACGCACTCTGTAATGACAGGTCTATCAGCCTGCGCTCTGTATGGCCGTGATGGTGCTGGATCGCTGCCCTATGGAAGATAAACGCTCAGCTGACAGGTGTGTGTTTGTGTGGGTCGGTCTTTGTGTTCCTCCTTAAATCAGTTCCTGAAACAGAGATAAAAAAGTAAGGACCAATTAAGGGGCAGCCATTCCTTCTTTTTTTTTTTTTAAAGCGAAATCAGGCCTGGTTGGGTGAATGGAGTCGCTGTCCGTGGTGCTGAAGCTGTGGGCCGATTCAGGTGCAGCCACTCCTTTGCAAACAGAAATCAAGTCTGACTGTGCGAATGGAGTCGCTGTCCGTGGTGCTGATGATGAATCTGCGGCAATCACACTAACACAAACTCTGTGTGCATTCATACAGGGTTTATCAGACCGCGTGTGTGTGTGTGTGAAGGACACCAACAGAAAAGATAAAGAACTCTGAAGTGCTGGATGGATTGAGAGATGGATAGAGATCCAGAAAGAGACAATGATGAATGACTTCTCTGCTGTGTGTGTGTGTGTGTGTGTGTGTGGCAGCCATTGAGCTTTGATAGACACTGTCAAATGTGTGTGTGTGTGTGTGTGTATGAGTCCAGCCATCTGGTTACCAGGCCATTGTTTATTCTGTCACAGCTCAATATTTGCCCATCCATCTCTCATTCAAAACACAAATGTGTGTGTATGTGTGTGTGTGTGTGTGTGTGCATGTAAATCAAAAGTTTCAGTCAAACCTTCGACATGTAAGATCAAACGCAGAGATTAAGGAAGGAATTTACTGTGTGTGTGTGTGTGTGTGTGTGTGTGTAGCATTGCCAGGGTGTAATTTTCCATTTGGCTGCGGGACAGAAAGATGCATGTTGGCTAGACAATCTACTTAACGTGACACACACACACACACACATGTCAGCATGGAGATCCTTGCCATTATGTGGCTTTGGTGTGTTTGTTTGTGTGAGCATAAAGCGCAACAGCAAACTAAATGCACTGCTTTGACATCCTGAAACAGCAGTGCACTTAACACAGGCAGGAAAACACACATCTTTGACATAGACGTTATTGCTCCTGTGGATGCCTGCTGCTGAAACGCTCTCCTCTCTCTCTCTCTCTCTCTTTGCTCTCCATTCTCTGTCTCCATCTGCCCCTTCTCTGATCTTCTGCTGCCGTTTGAGCATCAAAGGTGTTGAAGAGGTTTGCCATCTCACCTTCCTCACCACAGATCCCTTCATCTTCTTCAAACAGGATAGTGCAAAGGCTAACTGTGGGTTTCAGACATCTTCTCTTCCAGCACTTGCTCATCTGTCCTGGCCTTTGCTTTTAGAGCGTGTGTAGAAATGGTTGATGCTTCCACAACCCCTGCTTTATAGAATGAAGCTGTTATATAGAAAAATGGAGCTTTGATTAATATCTATTAACAGCTTTTCTACCCTTACACACGTCAATCTGACCAACATGAGAGTATGAACATGTTTTTTTTTTATTATTGCTGCTGTGTGGGCAGGATGGTAATGATTTTTTTTTAATTATTATTGAAAAAAACAATGTTGTTGCCAAATTTGAGTGACACTAAATAAGCCCTTCAGCTGATTGTTTGCATGTTAGAGGGCCATCAAACATGTGAAATGTCTGTCTGGAGTGGGATATGATGATATTTTGTTAAAATACTTGCATCTAAATAAGAGTAAACGCCACAATAACAACAACACGCTGTCTGTTTGAGGTATTCACACAAGAAATGTTATTAAAATACATCAAATCATTTAGTTTATATACTGTTCGGAGCCCAGACACAGTTTGGTGCCTTGCTCAATGGCAGTCTCTCTGATATGAACTGGCACCTCTTCAGCTACCAGTCCACCTCCATGTGTGTGAGGCTGGGATCGAACCGGCGACCCTCAGGTCCCAACCCAAGCCCCCTACAGACTGAGCTACTGCCACCCCTTTTATATTAAAATTACACCCTGATCACTACGTTTTCATTCAAAATGTATGACAGGTCAGTACAGTCGTGTGTGACCTGCCACTGATCCTGGCAGCTGTGTAAACACACACCCACATGAGCTTGTTTGCTGACTGTATGAGCACCTGCCTGCCCGACAAACACTGGAAATCCTTTGCTCCTCCTAAGAAATGTTACATCACTATAATCTGTGGAATAATACAATATTAGTGGGATTATATGGTATTATTTGGTTTGCATAACCCCCCCCCCCCCTTTGGGTCTAACATTCAAAAGAGCCTAAAGGCCCGGACCTTACATCAACATGCACACACCCCCACCACACACACACACTCCCAACCTTTTACCCTAAAGCCGTTCCTCATCTCAGCGACTGAGTGAATAGCCTCGCTAAAGGCTTTTTAATAGACTGCATTGTGTGAGGAGGTGGGGTCTGGGTGATAGAGGAGGTGGAGTCCCAAGGGAGACATGGGGGGGGAAGTAGAGCATCCTTAAAGACATTTAAACACCTTATTTCATTCCACTTAAATTACAATCACATCTGTCAGGCGCCCACTTGAGGACTCAGGTGTCACTACAGGCGGCCAAAAAAAAAAAAAAAAAAAAAAGGCGGCGAAGCTTCCTGTAGATGGCAGAAGTTTGCCAACACCAGCAGAGGTGTTGGTCTTACACCGATGCCATAATTTCGGGTTAAAACAAGGTGACATGTTTGCCTCCTCCTTAGGGAACGCGACGCGTTTGCCACCGCCGTCCCCTCTCCACAGCAGTGTGTGCGAATGAAGACATTTATTACATCGGAGACACAGAGGATTAGCATAGAGCTTAAACCATTCTCATGGTAATGCACAGAGCTGGGAGTGCACAGATAAACACAAACACTCACCTTATCAAAACACCCAGACCTGAAAGAGTACACTCCTTAACAGAACAGGAGGCCCAGAGAGAGAGAGAAGGATGTCAGTTAGCTGAGGCAGATTAAGGCCTCATTCACAAATACTGGTCACACAATTCATAATATACTTTCATGCAAAAGGTGTGACTGCATTGTCCAAACAAACTGTGCAAGAGTTGGCCTCTTCTTCCTCATCGTTGGTGAAAGTTTGTGCAGCTTCTTTCCCTCTAATGGAAACACAGCATTCAAAAGGCTCATAGAGGATACTGGCATGTGTTTTGAAGTAAAAAAAAAAAAATGACCTACAGCAGCAGGACTGTAAAGCTCTCTGTCACTGTAATCCACAGCATCCTCTCCGCTTCAGGCTATCTGCCTTCTCTTAGTCTGACAACAATCTCATCCGTCTGTGTGTCTCCAAATCTTCTCTTTTGGCTTTCAGGTTTTTTTTTGGCACCTTTAAGATGAGCTCTTTTTTTTATATCCCTCTTTTCAACAGACTTTCAGAGGACTAAAACACGCTGCTCAGTCAAGGCCACGTTGTTCTTCCTCTCTGCTCCTCCTCCTCCTCTTCCTCCTGTCTACCTGAAGTATCCTGTTCCATGTTTTCCCACCGTCCAGATGACAAAAGTGTGTTCCAGCCTTCAGATCTCTCTCCCCCTGCCACCTCTGATTAAGGCCGCCTTGAGTGAGACACACCTGTACAGCTGATGGGAGACAAAGCCGGCGCTCCCTTCTACAGATTGATTTTCTCCATTAAAACAGCCCCTTTGTCTAAAAACCCCTGCACCCCCTTTGTTATGCTAAAGAGAAGATGGAAGATTTCCAATTCAATTTGGGCTGAGCCGAGGGCCGGTCAGCTATATGGGTCTCCATTGTCCTGGCTGAGCCCGCTGGGACGACGCTAGCGTCTCCCAAACGCCAATTAAGCTGGACGCAGAGACGGACAGGGGGATAATTGACAGGCGGGAGAAAGGCGGCCTTCCTCCTCTTCTCAGTCTCATCATCAGAAAAGAAAATCAAAGAGAGAGGAGGAGAAGAGAGGGATGAGAGGGAGGAGAGTAATAACCTGTAATATGTTGCCCAGAGTGTCTTTGCTCATGTGGGCCAATTGGGTGCCAAGACAAGACAATGAGGACTATGATTAAGAAGAGAGAGAGAGAAAAACAGACCTGGTGTTGGTTGAATTTGTGAAAAGTTGGGACCCTGCATGAGTCACAGGTGACACAAGAGTGGACACACTAATATCCAGCATCCAAAGTATTAAAAGAAGTAACACCTCTGCTTCATCTCTTCACTTCCAAACCTGCTTTTTTTTCTCCTCCTCATTTTCTCTCTCTTCCCCTCCCATCTCTCCCCCCACTCTGCTGGCTTGTGACAGACGGCCTAATAGGATTTAATAAGCCCCATTTGCATGTCAGCCTTTTAGATTTTCTGTAAGAAAGAAAGGTGATGGGAGGGAAAGGGGGGGGGGGAGGACGAGGAAGAGGAGGGGAGGTGGATAGAAATAACGAAATTTTGAAAATTACACTGAGAAATATATCATTCAATACGTTTATGATATTTTTTTTATATAAATGGTTCTTTATGGTGTTAATTCAATATTTGATCAGACAGCTTCACTTGTCACTTGTGTTGAGTGGCTTTTGTGTGTTTATGTAGAGAGTCTGCTGGTAATACAAATCAAATGTCATCATGTTGGAGGAGCTTATTGTTCCCATCTTTTATAATAGGCTTTTTGTACATGATGTTATTGGGAAGCCAAAAAAAAAATATGACCATTTGATTTATTTAAAAGAAAAAAAAAACAACAGTAAAATTTCATCATATTTTAACATAATCCAAAACATTTTTTACAGCTTTGATTGGTGGGAATTTAAAACTAAACTGTAATCTTTTGGCACCAAAAGTTTACAGTACAGTAAATTGTGCTACTCTGTGTGCATGTGTGTGTGTGTGTGTGTGTGTGTGTGTGTCGTCCTCTGGGGATTATAAGAGGTCCAGCCAAAAAAACCCATGCACACATCTCCACACACTCTCCATAATCCCCATGTTGGTAGCTGATGTTTATTGCCATGTAATAGGATCAGGATGAGGCAGCGTCAATATCAGAGCAAACATCTCACACACACACACACACACACACACACACACACACACACACACACA
>JAVQJX010143722.1:0-10103 GCA_036025115.1 Ambassis agassizii
TACAGTACACACATATTTATATAAGTGTGTGTGTGTGTGTGTAATTCTTTAAGATATATATGTATGTATACACACACACACACACACACACATAGTGTGTCCATCAGTGTGTTTTGCAAACTCATGGAATCGTGGAATATGATGAACATGGTGTGACAGTTTGTATTGATTAATTCTTTAAGACAGTGTTATGTTTTCTGCAAGCATGTTTCTCCTCTGTTCCCTGCCCGGAGCAGTTGTGGTTTAGGCATAAGACTCTCACACTGGCAAGATCCATTTTTTATGGACAAAGAATAAGACAGTCACACACACACACACACACACACACCCTACCCTCAGTCCTTTTGGCCAGCTCTCTTGTAAACAGCACATTAGCCAGCTTGCTCTGAGCATAGGCCCTAACAGGGTGGTAGTCCTTCTCGCCACTCAGGTCATCAAACTGGATCTTTCCCATGGTGTGTGCTGCAGATGACACATTGATGACCCGGGATGGAGCTGAGTGCTTCAGCAAGTCCAGCAGAAGGAAAGTCAAAAAGAAATGACCTAAAGGAGGAAAGACAGAGAGACAGTGCCAACTTCAAAAACGTTTCAGAGATGAGACGAAATGACTTCTCATTTCATCAGCTCTGGTTCCTACCTAAGTGATTGACTCCAAACTGCATCTCATATCCATCCACTGTCCTGGCATAAGGACAGATAGCCACACCTGCATTGTTGATCAGGTAGTGGAGAGCTTTCTCCGCTGCAAAACAAGATATTAGTTACCTGTGTTTGTATGAAAAGTATTCTCTATGTGTGTGTGTGTGTGTGTGACCCACTGTTGTAGATATTCTCAGCGAACTGGCAGATTGATTTGGTGTCAGCCAGATCCAGTTGCCTGGCGACCACCTTGGCTTCCTTCACCTCCCTCATGATGTCAGCTACAGCCTGCTCTCCTTTTGTCATGTCTCTACACGCCAAAATCACCCGGGCACCTGACAGAGATTAATGGTGAGTGTGTTTTACATGTTCATGCATGTTGAAAATTTGAGGATAAGATCATGTTGAGCTTATTTTAAAGCATTAGGGTCGCTTTGTAAGGCAGTTCTGTATCTTTTAAAAACATTATTGTCCCTTTTGCTTCTTATTCATTTTATCAACTTGAAACATTTTGCACCTCTGCCAGCCAGGTCTTTAGCCGTTTCTTTGCCGATTCCAGTGTTGCCCCCTGTTATTATAGCAATCTTCCCTTCTAGGCACACATCTGAAGACCACTTTGGAATGAACAGAGACCTGAGGAATTAAGTATCAGCTTTACATGATTAACTTATTCTTGACAACTTTGTTTACGCATGAAGAAATGTTACAAGAATGGATAATTGGTTGCTTGCGTGATAAAGCTCTATGAGGAGTAAGAATAGAAGAGTCCCCACCCAGCTGAATCATTGACAGATAACTGCTTTCATAAGAAAGATGCTGTTATCAGGAAATGGCCTTACCTGATGGCTTGCATTTCTGGATAAAACTGTAAAAACCGCCAGGAAAACGAGCAGCTTCTTCTCTGACTGACTCCACAGATGTGTGACTTTAGACGGTGAAAAAGTAGGAGTGTTTTTAAATGGTTTGGATCACACTGGGAAGTCATTATTGGACATAATTGGCCTTTTGTTTAAAGGCAGTAATTGTAACTAATCAATTAAAGCTGAATTTCCAATTGGGTTTTGAGGAGCAATCACATGATGGGCCACGTTGTGTTTGAATAAGACTTTAAAACAGAGAAGTATTTGTGAGTTTAGTGGGTAATGCTTACCTAAGTAAAAGGAGTTCTAACACATCAGCACCAGAGCACAGTATGTGTGCAAAAGTTGAGAAAATGACCCAACAGAGTGCAGAAACGTCTGTGCCAATTTTGGGAAATCCTAAACGTTTTTTGCACTGAGTAAATTCCTTTGTGATAGGAAAGCATGAAAAAATAACTCATAGAGCACAGTATGTCCGGAAAAGTTGAGAAAATTACTCAAAAACTAAAAAAAAAGACATTTTGGGACATCCTAAATAATGGTAAGACAGAGAACAAACCAGCCACATCTTGTTCAGTCTGTCTCCTTTGGGACTAATGTATCTGTGGCAAACATTCTTTTAGGCTGCTTTGTTTTAAATTACTTAAATAAGCAGCATTTTGTTATTTCATTCATCTATTGGTTTGATTTGATTTAATTTAATTTAAATTTTATTTATTTTCACTCCTATACATTTTTGTCATGCATACACATCACACACCACACCCATGCACATGCACATGCATAGAGGGGAGGAGGAGTGGGGGCAGCGCCACACAGGCAGCCAGTGCAGGTTGGGGTTCGGAGCCTTGCTCAAGGGCACCTCGGCAGTTTCTCTCAGGAGGTGAACTGGCACCTCTCCAGCTACCAATCCACCGCCATGTGTCTTGGTTCTGGGCTCGAACCGCTGGCTCTCCGCTTCCCAGCCCAAGCAATTCATCCTAAAGTCCAAACCATTTATTCATAAAGTACTCTAAGTGGTTCTGTGAGTTTGAAGTGGCTGAAATCTAAAACCTTCATCTACAGGTGAGCTGAGTGTAATTCCAGCATTTTCACCGTTGTAGATTTTCAGGTGCTTTCCACAGGTCATCTGTAGGCTGATGGGGTTGCCAATGAGTTTTTTTGTTTGTTTTTTTACAAGTTACTGCTAGAAGAAAGTTACTCAAACCTGGGCTCTCCCTCCTTTGTCCTTGATTCTTTTGTAAAGATGATAATGTGTTCAATTATACCGACAAAGCCTGAAATTCATGTTATCATACATTTTCCACTAGGGGGCAGACTTATAGCAAGATGCAGTGGTTGACTTAAGTTAAACAAGAAACTGTTTTCTCACACATGAAACGCTTAGATCCACAGTAAAGATTCTGCGTTGGCCGGCCAGTCAGTTCTCATGTAAACCATGTGAAAGCTAGTCATAACTTCCTGTTTTCATAAACAACCATAAAGTAAGCCGAGACAAGGCGCACACATACACATACATAAACATACTCCTGCTGACCCAAACCAGGCTTAAATGAGCGCTGCCAGGTCCTCTCATGTGGTCTCTCTGTGACGCTGGCTGGTCTGACTGTTACATTGGTTTCTCCACACAGCTGCTTGCCATCCCCGGGCCTGATGAAAGGCTGTCTGTCTGTCTGTCAATGCAGGGACAAAGACACAGAGGCCTTGCCACATGCGTAATTAGCATTGCTTCACAAAGATTATAGATCTTGTCAAAGAGATAAATGACTCTTTGGCTGTAATTTGTGGATCTTAAAATAGGAAAGTTGACAGAGAGAAACCACAGTATGCAGGATGACAGCCATCCATCACAGATTTGAATGCAAAACATATTTAATTTCAATCAAAATAGTCTTTCATTGCAATAAATCTGATTGATATATACATAATTTTTTGATGCATACATAATAGTGAGATTAACAGCTCCTCTGAGAATGTGTGTGTTTTAGCCTGCTGTTAATGATGCCACTTAACACATCCACACCACAAAAAAATGAGAATATTCATTCTTCTTTTCACAAAGGCTCCTTTGAAATATATACACACGTTGTACACATATGAAATTTCTTCTAAAATTATTTTCATCAAAATATAAACAGACATTTTACTTTTCTTCATTAAAGCTTGCACATTAAAATATAATGACACAAAACTAATCAGAAATAAAAATAGCTTATCAAATGCATAGCATTTTTTTCATAGACACAAACTGCACTTGTGGTGCAATGAGGAAAAAAATTTACATACAAACAAGCTAAACAAGCATTGTACCAAAACTGGATGTGTCCCTTTACTGGTATATAGCTTCTGTTAGATCCTGTAGACCATAAAAAAAAAGATCTTACTGTGGCTAAAACATTGATGATGCCATTGATCTGCCGTAAAATCATTTCCACATGGTGGATATTTGTTGTTGTAAAGAAAGTCTTACAATCATCCAAATGTCAAATGAAGAAAAACTTTAACCTGGTCTCTATAATGAAAAGTGGGAATTGAAATGTGTATCATAATCCAACAACAATTTCCATAAAACATTATGTTCTTCCAGTCTGAACTCTAGTTCCACATCCAATTCCTAACAAAGTTCCCCATCATTGTCTGGAATGGAGGGAGTTTCCAATCAAAAAGGCTTGCAGTTTTCCACTGGAAATAAATGCCTGAGGCAGAAATCAATGACTAATCTTTGAAAGGGGGCAAGTTAAAGACATGTTCTCCTCTTCATCATAAAAAAGAACTCCTTTATCTTGTATGGAAAGTTAGTGAAGCAGGACAAATAATGTCATTTCATGGGTCAGTTCTACAAGGTTCTAACTGATGTTGGTAGAAAGCCATTAAAACACTCTTCACTTTCCCAGCAGCCGCTCTTCCATCACTTCCTGGACTGGAAGTGTCTCCTCTTGCAAGGTGCTGTGGGAAATGGAGTCCACCTGTGATCTATGGCTGCTCTGAGAAAACAGAGCCGTCTCATTTGCTTCTTCCTGGACAGGGCTCCCGAATGCATCGTCCTGCCCGACCTCATCGCTGCCCTGAGACGTCTGGCTGACATAGACAATGATGACCTCGCCGCTGAAGTTCATCACCTGACCGCTGGAGATGAAGGTGGTGTTGTTATTTCCGGACACCTGACCTAAACCGCGAAACAAAAGAGGCTGTGAGTACACGTAAAGACAGAAAATAGCACCACTGGGAAATACATATACGTATATATATAGTTGGTTGTGTAAGTTTTCCGATTTCCCCTATACACACATGCTAGACAGCGCTTCCCCTATTCATGACGTAAGTGAAGCAGGGACTAAATCTTGGCTAACCTCAGCTGACAAAAGGACAGTGGGTGTAATGACAACGCAGGACGACCACAGACAGGCCACAGCTCCGTACACCACCATATCATATCCTTCCAGGCATACTTTTTAGCATGAGAAAGTCAAGATCATTGTGAAGAAAAGTCATTTGTCAACAGTTTAGACATGGCTGAATAAATCCCAAAAATGTTCTGTTCAGCTCTTTCTAACTTTTACTCCCTCCAGTTCCTCTCTACAATGCTCACAATCATTTGTGTAAACTTGTATGAACTCATGTGTTCACATGTAGATCTAAGCTAACTTGGTGAATTAGGAAATAAACTGTGTTTTTTGTTTTCTTTCACCACATTAAGCCTCCGGTTCCGATTTTATCCCGCCTCCTGTCTGACTTTCCAGCCGGCAGAGCAGGCCGACCCTCTGTGACTCACAGCTAATGTCTCATCAGTTCTCACATGTGTGCACACACATATTGCAGCAAGCATACACATTCTAGCAGACATTTTTTTCACCTACACACACACACACACTGAAAATCCCTGTAAAGCTGAAAAGACAGTAACACACTCACAGAGTGTGTCTCCCCATCTGAGAACACTTCCCGGAATACCAGTCTGAGAGCTTGAAAATATTTCACTTCACCACAACTTTGAAAACAAAGCTCTGTGGAATCTGCTTGGGTTCTTGTGTTTATCCTTTTTTAATACCACATTGACATTGTTTTCTGGATGCCCAACACATTAGAACAGCACTGTCCTCTAACAAGGATAAACCTGTGTTCTAGCAGAACCTCTCTCTCTTGTTCAATACTCAAGGAAAACCGCACATATACGCTCAAACTCTGCTTGTTTCTCCTGGAATGTTGCCAGTTTAATTCTGTGGGTCACCAGCACTGTTGAGGAACCCCTGAACAACGGCAGTTCCCAATGCTGCTCTCAAACATAAATGACTGAATCAATTGCAGTGTGTATAAGTACTTTTTAAAATTGCTTTTAGCATCAAAACTAGTTGGTTAAGTTTGGATCTTTTTGCATTTAAACTGACTATTTTTAATAGACTCTACATCTACAACAAGCTTCACCCCCATTTACTCAATGGTGGCAAGTCAGCATTTCAGGTGACCCCTGTTTAACATTTAATTGCATGTGCGGGAAGTCCATTTTATCAGTTGCCATTACTGCATGATGGGAAATCTTCCTTTAAAGCCAGTAAGTATGTAATTAAAGTACCCAGGAATCAGTGAGAGTCCCAGAAAAGTCTTCACAAGTTGGTGTGTTTATGTTGGGTGGGTAGGGTTATAAAAGTATTACTCAAGCTACACACATCTTGCTTCAATTAAAGCTGTGGTCACTTTGCGCAACCCTATGGAACTCTGGGTAAACAGGAGCTTTGTGCTGTAGATGGCAGTTCAGAGTGATGCACACACACGTACACAGAACAGTGTTTGTTAGAGTGTGGTTCTGGTGGTTCACTAGCACATCAAACACACACATATCTTTTTTCCTGTGCTTTGTGTGTGGTCCCCACCAAAATGTAGCTATCAATGGTGGCCTTAATAAAGAAATATTTCTTTGAGCCAATCACTTGTTATTTCTATGCTGAAACCAATCCTTCGTTGCTGTCTTCATGTTCAGTAGATAATGCTTCAGTTTGACCCTCTGACTCTTCTGATGTTACTGCTTTTATAAATAACCGTTACCACTCGGTGCTTGAGGATCAGTGCATGAATACATTTCCCAGAGATTTTTCTCTTTGGCAGCATTCAAAGGTTTTTGTGTGGGAACAATACAAGTCCAACCATGTGACAGTAAAACTTTCCGTTCAAACCAATCTTAACTTTCTTTCTGTTATTCTTGGTGGCTAGTCCCACCTATTCTGTGGAGAGAGAACGCTGTTATGTAGTGTATCAAATAATGCATGGGTATGACCCTGTGGCAATATAGTGGTGACTGCCTACACAAACAAAGAACACAGAATCCACCTGGCAAACACAACTGTGGTCCAGAAACCTTTTTGTAATGAGGCTTTGTCCTCACAGAGCACAACCACTGTTCATATACTCCTCACAGACATTCATAGCTCCATAGCATCTAATACAAAGATGCTCTACTTATTTTGTTCTCGTTATTTCTAACCACCACATCTTTATTCACACTTAAGACAACATTTTTCTTCTTGAAGTTTCTCATACCTGAGGTAAGAGTTGGTTCAGTCAGCTGACTGTGGAGGCTCTCTGGTGAGCACTCCAGTTCCGACACCCCAGAAGAGAGCTTGTTTATCCTGCTGTCACCCCAGGAAACCCCTTGGCCTTCTTCTGTACTTGAGACCTCAGTGGGCTTGTCCAAATAGAGATCTCCAACAGATGAGGTCCTCAAGGGGCTGACCAGGGTCATGGCGGATGCTGTGCTATTTTCTGTTGAGGTGGAGTCTGTGCTTGTCAGTCTGTATAATCCCTCCTGTTTTACAGATGATCTGTCAGTCAGGTGAGATTTGCACTCTGGTCTCACCTGAGCCTGACAAAGAGGCAGGCAGAATTCAGGACTAGATGGAGGTACTACAGAGGAGGTGTGGAGGAAAGGAGGAGAAATAGAGACAAAACATGGGACACCTGTCTCATTGATGCACATCCTTTCTTGACTTTCTCCACCTTTATCTGCTCTCTTACTGTCACTTTTCTCCTCATCTCCATCCAGCCCTCCACATGAGCAGGTCCCGGGTGTTCCAGGACTGACTGCCTGGCTGCAGTCTTCATTCTCGCCTACTTCAAGTGGCTCGTGTATGGGAATAACACATACACAGGAACCTGCCAGAAGGGGAGACACACTATTTTCATCTTCTTCTGATACCTCCTCTGGTTCTCCAGATCCTTCACTCTGATCCTCCATCACTGTCTTCTCTTTAGCTCCCTCTTTCTCTGTCATTTCCTCAGTGAAAGGCAGGGAGACCTTGACATCGGTAACAAGCGTGGGGAAGGTGCATGGGGGAATGTCAGTGGAGCTGTGGGGTGCTTGGCAGATGAGTTTGGTCGTCTCACATTTAAGGACTCCGGGGACTCCTCCTGCACCACTGTGATAGAGAGGGGCCAAAGTCTCCTAGAATGACAAGAACACTGTAAATATTTAAGTTCAAAAACTTTATTTGTCCCCAGGGGGCAATTGAAGCCAGTAAGCTTTCACCTGGTTGTAGAATTCAGGACTTTACCTGTTGTATCCTGGTCCTCTTCAGATTCTGGACGCAGGATCGTAGATTTACTAGACATGGAAATAGAGATAATAGAAATATTTAGAGCCAGTCAAGTCTGAAGAAATTATTTATGTCAATATCAATCAATTCAGTAAGAGTACAATGTGCAATACTAATGTATGTAAATTCATTATGTTATATTTTGATATATATGACGCCATAAAATCAGTCTGTGAAGAATAATAATAACAGACATGACAACTTTTTTAAGTTAAGAGTAAGAGTTCTGACCTACCAGAGAGCAATTTCAGTTTGTCCTTATAGCAGAAGAGGAGCAGAATGAGGAGACACAAAACCGTAATGATGGACAGCACTAAAACTGTAATCCGGTAGAGTTCTGTAACACAGGGTCAGAGCTTACTTTATAATGACATTTGTTACCAGATCTTTATTTATGAGTCCATGTCTTACTTGTCTTACCTGGGAGAACTGGTCCACACACGGCATCAGCCTCAGCACTGCCGGGCTGTATCTCACGCCTGCCTTCAGCGTTACAACTGGAGGAGAAAAGATACAAACATCAAGCAGGAATATTGTTTTTTGTTTTTTTTTGTCCTTTCTGTTTTCTCTCTACATGCTACAAGCCAATCTACCAGCTTTTAAAGATGGTTTTGTAATAAAGAGGGACAAACGGAGAGAAAAACAAAATTCTTTCTCTCTTTCACAATCGTCATCATCACAGATCCAGCCGGGAGTGGAAGCTGGTGTCTGGTCCAGCCAGAGTTCCAGGGGAAGTGGTGAACATATTACTCATAACAGCTGGCTGCTGGTAAGCACAGCTACCCAAATGTATTTTTTCCTCCACAGTATATAAAATGAGTCCAGGCTAAATACTGTGTTTGTGTGTTGGGATCGATGATACATCCAGCGACACATGGCTGACCTTACGCTACTGTAACTGGGCAGCTGGTACCACTAGGGACCAGTAGGGGAAAAAAAGAATTTTGGGTCAGTGGTTCAACTTGGGTTAGACAAGTAGATGTTGTGTATATACACTTACTTAGTCCATTGTTTGCACTGTTCGGCATAGTTGTCAGTAGAAAAGAATCCTTTCTTGCACGGAAAACATTTCTTCCTTCCATCTGTTGAATCTGGAATAAGCAGGACAGTATAAACCCTGAGTGTAAAAATGATTTGATATAAATGAAGAGTGTTTTTTGTCACTGCCTCACCAGGGATCACTTCAAGTCCATATCCAGCTTTGCAGATGGGAATCCTCTCACAGTACTCACAGTTGATGGGAGAGCATTGAAGGCCGGGTCTGCAGCGACACGGCTCCTCTGCCTTAGTGTTTTCAGATCTCTCCATAAAACCTTTACCTGAAGTCATTTTTAAACTGATTTTTAGTGTTTCAGACATTTTCTTGGGAGAATATTTATTTTATCTGCTTGCTATTGTTAATGTTTTATGCTATGGTAGTAAAAGGCAGCAATAGAAAAAACTTGAAAAACTGTTTGGAAATCCTGATTCAAGCTGAAGGTACTGACCTCCATCACAGATCTTCTTCTGATGCTGAATACAGTGCTTCTCTCCAGTCCAGCCGGGCTGGTATGTATCACGATCACATTCACCACACTTAGTCTGTTGGGAACTGTTGCAGTGAGAAAGCACACGGTAGCCTAATGAAAAAAATAAGGTGGAGAAAGAGAAATTAATAAATTTAGGAGTCAGTACATAATCATAGTAACCACAAAAATAGGAAACAAGAACAGAAAAGAAAAAGGAAATCAAGAGAAAAGAGCCTTTTTATTTACTTGTTTCAAGTAGAGGGTACTTCAGTGCTTTATTGTGGAGTAAACTGTGTGTGTAGTTGTGCGAACACGTGCATGTGTGTCTGAGACATTTTAAGAAAAAAATGTTCTGTTTTTAGAAACATCCTTCCTCTTTCATTTTAGGATCTTTGTGAATGGAAATCTATTTTTATTTTATTCTGATTCCAGTCAGTACACCATAAAAGACATGTTATTCTCCATTTTTTAAGTATGTGTGTTATTACCGGGTCCACACTTCTTGCAGCATC
>JAVQJX010143762.1:0-10223 GCA_036025115.1 Ambassis agassizii
AGCAGCAGGGGTGAGTCAGAGAGAGAGAGAGAGAAGAGGGAGAAGGAGACACACTGTGAAGGAGTGCATGTAGGATCATTGCAGGTCTTCCTGACTGAACTTTCGCTATAGCTCCATAAAGTATATAAAATTAAATTAAGTTATATTACTTTTTTGATTCTGAGGGAAATTCAAGATATTATCTTCATACTAGTTGAAATGATGCAGGATAAAGAAGGTGGGAACACAGTCTTCACTCACAGCTGAAGTTGTGTGTAGGAGTGGCTGATTTATAGACTTTATTATAGATATTATAGTTTTTTCCATAAAGCTTAGATGTAAAACAGACTATGTGAGAATTTCAGAAATGTACGTTTTGTGTTCTCCATTTTAAATTCTAAATGCACAGATACACTGTCATCCTCATGCAGGCCCTGTTCGGGATGTGCGGCGGCTGGTTGGTCTGCTTCCTGCTCACCGTTTTTGACGTGCTGCCTTCAAAGTCCGATCAGTATGGCTTCTCAGCCAGGACCGACATCAGCCTGGATGCTGTGACAAACTCCCCATGGTTCCATGTGCCTTACCCAGGTAATGTATGACACCAGCTGTCTTCTAGTTGTCTTCTTCAGTATCCTTGAAAGTGAGTGAAAGGTCAGCTTGACCCACAAACACAACTTTTGTTGGAGTTTTTAGGACAGTTTGCATCTGACACACACATGCATAGTAAGCTTTACAACTAGCTAATAATTAGAAGAAGGCACACAGCGGTGAGCTGTTTACATTAAATCAAAGCCAGGTTCAGTTTTAAAAACCAGCTGCGGTCATTGACAGGACTGGGCAGCCATCCAAACTGTCATCTTACAGTCAATCAGGAATGATGGGTGGGTTGAGTTCTAGTCAGGAACTCAAACCTACAAATTAGCACATAAAATCCAGAAGGAGGCTGTAACAAACATTCAGACCCATAGGAATGTGTGCAATGTTTTTCAGCTGTCAGATTTGATGCAACAAAATATATGTTAGGATGATACGTTATGTCAACTACTGACTTATCCAGACTGTCAGGAGTCATTTAAAACTGCTGAGCGCTGCTGTTCTTACAATATATTCTACTTATCTGCAGCTTCATTTATTTTTTGAAAAACATCCAAATCGAAGACACTCTACCTCTGTTTAGGATTGCACAACTGCTCTTTTGTCATGTGCCAAAATGTCCCAGCATGAACATTGGCAGCCATTCCTTCACTTGTTTAAAGTGTATGTTGTGCATAAAGGTGTTTTTATGATAACAATGATGATGATAGATCTGAGCAAACAAACAGCATTTTTATACGATAGTCGGCACCACACAGATTGAAAAGTGTCTGAACACAATATTTTTGGCAGCATTCTTTTGCATAAAAAAGGTTATGAATAAAGGATATTAGCCACAAAAACAACCAAATTAGTTTTTGCTTTTTTAACAACCCCAAATTATCATGAATAAAAATTATGGATGCATTAAATCTGCATGTTTGACCTTTCAGACATGTTTATATAACGGTGCACCATGCAACTCCAGGGCTCAGACTGGAAGCTCATGCAGAAGTATTAAAACTTGTAGTTCCCCCTGCAGCCTCTAGGAGCTGGCTCCAAAAGTGAGTCAGTCCTCATAGACTCCCATGTTAAAATGTCCAATGTGTCCAGCAGAAATCAACACGTTTACAGCCTGGTTCAAACAATGATTCTGCTCTCTATTGATAAGTTTCCTTCTAGTATCAACTGTACGGGGGCTGAATGTTTTTAGATTCACACTTTAAATTACACTGAATTATGGGCTTTGTGACCGCTTTGACTGACAGCCGGTTGTCCTATCACAGCGCTAGCTTCCTGCTTCCACGACTACATATACATACATAGTATATAATATCCAGGTACGTGGACCTTTTATCTCTTTCAGGAGAATATCTTAAAAATTGGTTGTCAACAACTTTTAGAATATGACTGAAATCCTCGTTGATATGGGTCTGTTAACAGCACTGAGTCTGCCTGCATTCCATGTGGATGGATCTGAGAACAGCTGAGCAAACAGTCTTTCATGTTGTAACTGAAACCTCTAACTCATCATTCACAAAGATGATTTATTACTGTCTGGATTCCTGCCAGAAAAAAAAACAACTGAAAATTTATTAAAAAGCAACAATGTGTGACACTCCGAGGGAGACTCAGGTGGGCTCACTGCACCTCTGCTGGATCCCTGTGCAGGTCCGGTAGACTGAGGACACAGTTGGCCAGCTAAAAATGAGGTGGGGTGCGTCAGCAGTACATGACCTGAAACGTCCAAACGGCCTGTCTGTGACCCGCGGCACATTCCCTCCCACGGTCTGCCAGTCAGGCCGCGGCTGTTTTACTGGGCAGGCACAGATTCAGACTGACACGCCGACACAATGCTGCTTAGACTCATTATTTTGGAGCCGTGCACTAAATTCCTTCACAGTGCGACAGGCCAAACACGCTTTCTACTGTAATCCACTTACTAATCATGATACCCAGTGGGGAAGCACCGCATGGGAGGAAATCAATAAAATCTGACAGATGGAAAATCTCTACATCTATAAATCAATAACACAATGCACAATAGATCAGCACACAAACACTCTGCTGCACGTTGTGTGTGTCCATGCAGAGGTGTTAAAATGTGTAGTTCACCCCACAGCCTCTAGGGGCTGGCTCCATACTGAGTCAATCCCCATAGACCCCCATGCTAAACTGATCAACTTTACAGTGTATACAGGAGCTTCAGTATGGGAGTCTATGAGGATTGACTCACTTTTGGAGCCAGCCCCTAGAAGCTGAACATGGAGTTTGCTGCTTGGGTCTCTTACTATATTCCATTTGTCCCTAGTTGTGTTGTGTGTTTTCGTTAATATAATGTTGAAGCTAAAATCATCCAGTGTGTAGCCAGCCTAACATGCCAGACCCAAGACTAATAGAAAAAACAGAACTGAACCCTCCCCTTTTCTTTGTTTGTTTGTTTGTTTCCCCGTCACGTCTTTCATGGATGTGACAGATGCTCACATTTGAAAAAGAAGGGGATCCAGAATGGAGTCTTGGGGAACTCCACTCTATGGACAGAATCATTTAAAAGCTTGACATAAGGTTGTTAGAGGTCCTTGAAGCTCCTCCAAACAGCTTCACTGATTTCTGAAACTTGTCTGAAAAAGGACGTGCAACAACACAAAAGTATGGACAACCAGCCACCATGTGTGTTATTTGGCCTCCATTTTTCTGGTTTCTTGTCCATCCATGTAAGCATTTGTCATGTCTAATGAAGAGTAATGAGGTCAGGTGTCGGGTTAGGTGAGGTCGAGACAGGGAACAAAGATCATTCCTTTTCAGTGCCAACAAAATATACCCACCATACACTCTGAAAATACCGCAATCAGTCTGCACAATTAATTGATTAATCCTGGGCAAACAACCAACAGTGCAAACAGATCTAGTAGACTGCAGCATTATAACTAATAAAAAACAGCATATGGTGTCCATTTACTTTTGGCCACATGGTGTATTAGTTGTTTGTTTTTGAGTCCTCTGTAGATCTGCAGGCAGGTTAAAATTCCCTGCAGTGACTGGATGATTTCATGGTGTGTTTAGGGTAATGTATCTCTGACACTGGGGCCTCACATTGGAATAGGGGACGTGCACAGAGCTGATATGAATCAAATCAGGCCACGCTTCTCAGAAACCAAGCGAGGTATAATTCTGAGAAGCGAGCATCAGCGACATGCTCCGTTTGTCAGTCTTTCACGGTCACATTTGGAATGCGGTATTTCCTCATGCTGCTGGGTTACAATAACAAAGATTTCAGCCTCGCAGTGATTGTAGCTCCGGGGTCGACCACATGTTGTATCTCTGAGAAGGAACATGTGCACGGCTGGACGTGATGCTGGAAAGATGGAGATGGCAGACAAAAGCAAAACAAGAGCGCTGATCCATCAGCACCTCCAAACACATGTCCACAAAAAAAAAACACAACAGCAGGATTTATTGAGAGAGCAGCTTAACTAAAGTTTAAAAAGACGTTCATGTTTATTCAGCGTTCTGTCACAGCACAGGCAGTGAAACACTTACACACAAGTAAGAACCCTGAGCTGGATCATTCTATCCTTCCGGTAGATTCTCTGACAGACAAAGGTCAGACGGCTGGCGCCTGTCTCATCCTCTGCACACAATGATCTTCATGCATCTAGGATTTTATCACATTGCACAGCAATGGAAGCAAATGACCTTCATCAAGAACATCTGACACTTAAACAGATGCTGAATCTGCAGTCTGACAGATCAGCAGCATGATGTCTGAACCCCTTTTAGAAAAGAGAAAGTGAAGCTACCATTTCCCCTCGGGGATCAATAAAGTATCCATCCATCCATCCATCCATCCATCCATCCATCCATCCATCCATCCATCCATCCATCCATCCATCCATCCATCCATCTATCAGTCCTGTCCTAATCCTTTACTACACTCACTATGACAAATGACAAAGGGTCACAAAATAAAGAAGAAGAAAACCCAAACTTTTTCACATCTCCGCCCAAGAAGACAGCCTATAATTAATAACGAGACAATGAATGTCACCGGATCAGCTCTGTGTTCTACTGAGTATGTGTGTGTGTACTGTGTGTCTAAGGAGTTTGTCCATTATCAGGCAGCAGCTGAAGCACATCAGAGAGATGAGGAAGAAAAGCATAGATGATGAGGCTTGAAGTTATACACAAAAATTCAGTCAGCTGCTCTGAAAATGACGCACATAGACAAACATCTTGTGTCACTGCTTGTGTCTTGAGCCCTTTTATGAATATCATTTTTCCATACTTCCACTGTTTTTGATGCTGATTTATTCCTATAGTTGTAGCTTTAATGTTTCTTTAATAGCAAAGGGGATTATGAGCCATGAGATCACCATGGTGACCACTATGGTGATTTTATGGGACATAATTCGCATTGACATATTATTCATTTATGTGGCTATTGTGTCATGCTAACTTTGTGCAAAGACTCAAAAATTACCCTCCTGAAAAAAAAAGACTTTTCCATTGCTGTTTAGTCAACATGCCAAACACATGCTGCTGGATGGATGCTCACCTAACACACATGAACTTTACATACAACACATGACCTGTAAATGTGGGTTTCACCTGCCCAACTTGCCTCTCTCCACCTCATCTCTCATGCTTTGGGCAATCACAGCAATGGTTTTGCTGTTAGAGTAGAACATAAAGAGAGCAGGGAAAGCAGCTATAAAATTGATTTTTAATAGGTCTCAGGTCATTAAGTTTCTGTATGTGTGTGTGTGTGTCATCACCTGACGTTTAGTAGCCATTGGCGAAGGCAGGCATCCACTGTCTGCTTTTTAACGTCACGTCCAGTGGACACAGAAAGAATTCCTTCCCATGGAGATGAAAGAAATTAAATTCAACTGGTCACACAGAGGGGAAGATTGAAGAACAGCAAACCACGAAGGAGTTCAAATCGCTGCAGTCCATGCGCACATATAGAGAGTCAGCGTGTGCCACAGATTAATAGGACTAATCAAAACACTGTTAGTGGTGAAAGAGGAAGTATCATACTGTAGTTCCTCCAGCTGTTTATAGGAGTTGTGAAGTTCAATAAAGTTAGAAAAGTTTCCCACATTATTTGTGGTTGTTCATCCACTGCTAATATATTTATTTCCATTTACAGTCAACTGGTGCAGTCTTATTTGTGTACTTTACTGAAAGAAAGTTTTTTTTTGTTCTGAGTCACTGTTGGCAACAACAACCTAAAATTCACATTGACAGAATGATCCTGTTTTCTTAAAATAGAGACTCTCAGCAGCTTTGGATGGGAACCAAATGTACCCATAAACTTACTATAATGCTTTCTAATCAGCTCATTCAGAACATTTTGTGGTGTGATTGGAGCTACATGTGAACAACATGTAAACACTATTTTCCACCCTGTTGTTGAAATGAACATAGTGATTCGTTCAGTCCCAAAGTGAGCTCAAACAAACATGGACAGAATTTGCAGTGTGTCAAACTCTGCTGCAAAAGGCCCTGAACTTAAACTGAACTGTACTTTAACACAGAAATATGCTGCTTTGTAGAAGCATACAAAGACACATGCCTATAGGGCTCTTTTTAATGACTGCACTTCCCATGTGAGAGTCAATAATTAGTGTACAAAAAAAATGTAGAAAATCCTTCTCCAAAACTCCTCTGCGAATTAATGAAATCTTCAGAGCAAACTGATTTGGGAATGGTAGCTGGATACAATACAATTCAAACAGCAGGATATCATCTTTGTATTCACACAGTTTGGAAATCCATGGTGGCTTAATTAGCTTTGAAATAGCAGTGAAGAATGTGTCACATGTCATGTAGAAAGACCCTAATTTCTATAAATCTTTTCATATCACAGTGCAGTTGTGACTTCAGCCAGCTGTTATTGGCATATTACCAACACAAGCCATCAGTGACCACACATTCTTGCCTACAGGGCACTCTCCACTCTCATCCCTCCATTCTGTTTCATCCTTTATTCAGAGACTTCCTTCCCTCTCTTCAGTGCAACATCCCATGTTCCCCGGTGACTGCCTATTACACTGGGAAGCATCCTCTATTTCCGCTCCCTGCTGAACAGTGTGTGTGTCCACAGCAATGTGAGTGTATGACCTTCAGCTGTATACAGTAACTTAAGTCATAATTTAGTTTTCAGCACTGTTCCGATCTCTCCATATGCTCATGCATTCTTCCTTCTCCAACCACCACCCCCACAATACACAGCTCGCCCCACTCTCGCCCCCTCTTTGCACTACAACCCTACAGCTCCGCTCTTGCTGTGATGGATGCTCTGCAGAGCCACATCCTATTCCTTAATCCCCTTTTTTCATCCTCTATTACTCCATCCACTTTGACCGTCCTCGTCTTATCAAGCCCTGTTAAACTCTCCTCTCTTTAACCCCATCACCCGCAGCTACCTTCTCCACCCACGTTTTGCTCCCCATGATTCTTCACTCCTCCGTTTAACCAAGAGATAGGCTGTGTAAGAGCACTCATTTACATACCTCTGCAGATCTCACCCTAATAAATATGTTCGCAGAGGTTAATGTTTTTTAATCTATGTCTATGTTCTCCATTTTCATGTTTTAATGTCTTTGGGGGTCAAACTCTACATTTGAAATTAACATTTCTTTCTTTCTTTTTAGAGCTGTGGATGGTATGAACATACAGATGAATTAGTGTGACCAGAGGCTGAGCATCCTGGATCATTTTGGTCCCATGAATTCACACATATCTTGGACTGAGGTCTGCTGGAGACCTGTTTCAGCAACTCAAAGAGGACAGCGTGAGTATGCAATTTACAGGCTAATGTGGTGACAATATTGACATTATGTGTCATTTTTCTATGTTCTATTTATCATACGTAAAAGTAACATTTTATACACCAGGTTTTGGAATGTTTTGTGAATTAAGTGCCATGTGGCTGCATCCAAAGTCCCATGGTATAAGCAGGCATTGCAGTGATTTTGAAGGACAACTCAGCACAGAGAGTGGAATTTGTTGCTTTAATCCACACACACATTTTCCTTCAACATTGATTAGTTTTTTTTTTATCCTCTAACAGTGCGTTTAGTATTTGTCCAAAAATAATACGATATTGAAATGCAGCTGTAACTTAAGACAAATAATAATAGATATTTATAATAATATAGTTACTGTGTGCTACATATTTCCAGGCAAGATTTACACTCTCCTTACACATCCGGTCTTTATTCCTTTCTCATTATTTATTCAGAAGGAAAGAAAGACTGTCTTGAATGACCTCTGTAGCCTCCAGGGAGTCCAGGGCATGCTGAGAACATCCTGCGAACATGGCCAGAGTTACAGCTGATCTCCCTCTCTTAGGCATGTGTGTTAACCGGCACACACAGAGTGATCTGTATCTTTTCTGATGATAACAGGTCTGCTGCTTTCGTTGGGCACATGTGCTTAGTGCACAGCTTAGTGTGATGCGGTCCATACTTTCAATGGTAAGCTGTCAAGGTTACCAGCACATGTGGTTAGTCCATGTGTGTCCTCAGATCTGAAGCTCATCTCATGACATTGATTATCATTCATAAGTGGAGAGAACATCAGTTCCATGTGACAGTGAGCGGTTGCTTTTCCGTTTGGTTTTAGTCTGTTTTTGTATGAAATTTGTAACATCAGATTCACAAGCAGATGAGCTGTTGTGTCCACACTGTATATTGTGTCATTGATGTCTATCTGGTTCCATGTGGCACACCTATCCATTAAAATACATAGGGAGACAGGCACTGCAGAAGGAAGGAAGCATCTTACAGGTCAACAAATCAAAGCAAGCATTGTCTGGTTTCAAAGTTTTTATGTGAATGTACAAAGTCTCCCCTGTCTTCATGCAGCCTGCTGCCAGAGCACCATCAGAAGTCATCTAAGGTAAACTGCTCAACCTAAAAAAAATAAAATAAAAATACATAAATAAATTTGCATGCTCACTGGGGACTTCACGCACTGCCAACTTTCTAAGATATATGTGCAAAATACCAGACAGCACTGTATCAGACAGAGAAAACTATCAGCCTCTGTTTCCTGATTATATTAACAGTGGGTAAAATTTCACATGCTACTTGTGGGTTTGTATTTGCCATTGTGGGGCATGGGAGTCTAACGCAGTAATTTAAATTACATAAAACACGTCTGGTCCAGGAAAAACCAACACAGTGAACTGTGCTCAGAAGACCAGCAATTATGAGAAAGGCAGAGAATGTGCCTGTGTATGTCAGCTCTCTCGCTGATTACGCATGAGAGCGAAGCAGTGCTGACGTCAGAGTGTGTGCTGATGCAGACGCTGGACAGCCAGTTTTTCCCTTAAGCATCCTTCCATCCAATCACATCCCTTTTCTCAGTTGTGAGCCTGTGAAGGCTGGAGATAGAACTGTGTGATTCAAAGGTAAAAGCTAAAGGAGGGAGAGAGAGTCGAAGCTTTGAGAAGCAGTGATGACGCAGACACCCCCTCCCCTGCCTTAAATTCATGCTGAACGTGCGTGCTTGTCATTCAGATCCAAGGCTCTGTATGTGTCATAAAATCCTCTGCAGTGGGAGAGGAGGGGAAGAGTGGAAAAGAGAATGAACATATCAAGAAAGTGCTAGAATGGTCATATGCAAGCTGATAATACTTTTCTTTGTCAGCCGTTAACCTCATTACAAAGTCTTTAAAAACATGTACAGTGTTATTGCCGATGCACACAACACACACCTTCTAATGGCCCCATTAATATATCATTAGGTTTGCTCCCGATGGATGTGCTTCCTGCCCAGCAACCTTCCTCTTTGCCACGAATCACCAACCCTACCAGTTCCCTGGCACACACTCTGTTACATTATATCCGTCACCCAGTTCACAGGCATTCACAGTTGGCATGGAATCAGGGTGGGGATGGAGATAGGCCCAGAGGCTGCAAGGCCTTGTAACCCACTTTTAATCAGTCCAAGCTTTCAATACAGTTCCCTGCCAGTGTGAGTGATGTAACTGAATGTGAAAAAAAACTTGCTCATGTGGCTGTAATAAAGATGGATGTTATGATTACAGGATGTGTTTATAGCAAGGTATCAGACAGTGGGAGACAAAGTATCAATAAAGAATCAAAAATGATATACCTGTGGTGAGTGGAAACAAAGACCTTCTTTTCTTTCTTTCTTGTAAATCGCCATGTTGGATGTGGGTCATCCAATAGCATCATCTAATGAGGGATCTTGATGACTTAAAATCCACATATCATTTCAAATCATAGATTTCTGGAGAAAACTATCTGGATCCACCTCAGAAATATCCAACCTGCACTGACTGTGTCTTGTTTTGGTTGGTCAGTCAATTGAAACTCCAATCTTACCTGCTTAGAAAACATCTTTCCCCCCTTTCTACATTCTTATTCCTCAGCTCCTATATGAGGAAACATTTCTTGTATTTATGCACAGTTCGTGACCAATGCACAAATCTCTTCTTCATAGCCAGTTAGCAACAGCACTTTTGATGCAAAGTGGTTACAGTTGTGAGGAAGCAGTTATAGTGTTTTTTCCCATGGGGAAACAGGAAGTCAGCCTAACATACCACATCCAGTTTGGTTTCTATAAAACACAGTTTCTCTTTCGATAGATAATGTGAATGGACCATAGAAAACTTGCATGTGATACATTTTCTT
>JAVQJX010143908.1:0-10624 GCA_036025115.1 Ambassis agassizii
CTAGTTAGCCTACATGTCAAAGAGTAAAATGTTTTTTTACAGTGCAATGATCTTAAGTTTGTCACCACATATTGTTAAAAATATACCTAGAGACTATTAAATAATAGCTGAAAAATAATGTTTTTAATTTGCAAAGTTTTACAGTGCAAATGCAGTAAAACAAACAAACTGAACCAACATCAGTTCAGCCATGAACTCAGTTGACCCAACATGTTCAGTTCAATAATGTGTTTACAGCTTCCAAAACAGCAGCAGCGATTATAATAAAATCTTTTGTATCTGGTTTTCCAGAAACAACGCTACAGTGTTTTTTCAGTGTATCAGACAAATCTGTGCTGTCTGTGGCTAATCAGTTAAATTTTGATAAAATGAAACTTAACACTGCACACATTTCTTTTCCAGTTTTCCCCCTTTCTGGCGTCTCTCCTGATAAACAACACACCACTACAAGAATCTGCAGCGAAAAGTAGTAAACAAACTCTCTCAGCCATGGTTGCCATGGTGATGCCCTCCTCTGCTGAACCAGCCAAGGCCGAAAACAACAGACTGGCAACCAAGCAACCACTGGTATGTCAGATGGTTAATTAACGCACACAAAAAACACAAATGTGGGTCAGGAGGGGAAACTCTGAACACATATTTATAAGAGCATCAAATCTTCATTCCTCTTATGAAGAGTTTGTAGAGTCTTTACCAAAGTTTTAAGTGACTAGCACTATCAATTTGCAGCTAACTGAAGGCTAAGCTAAGTGAAAGCTAGCTAAAAATGTGTGTGATCCAAGAGGCGAGACTTGGCATCCAATATGGAAGCTCTATCATTTTTTTTAGCTTGATGTTACATTAGCATGCTAACACCACATTTATTTTCCTCTTTGCTAACATTAATTGTGTTACAGTCAATGTTTATATTTTTTAATACATACCGCTAAACTTCTGTGCATGCTAAATAAATTAGCTTCTTGTGAAATATTACCTATGTAAGACGCTTAAACAAAATACAAAATGTTATAACAATTCATCCTCTGGAGAACATAAGTGAGAAATAAGTGCAGTTCCTCACATGACCACTTGAGGGTTGGCTCCAAAAGTGGGTCAATCGTTGCATGTTAAGCTTGAGGTCAGACTGGTTGTGTGCAGCTCACACACTTGATGTCACTGTGTAACGTGTCGAGTTATTTCTAGTGTTACAAAGTGTTTACTCATATTCTTGACTCATTAACTTTGAAGGTGTTTTTACTCCTTACCAGTGTAATCTGATAAAGTCTTCACAGAGACACCTCAGTCATCCATTTTCTGGTGTCATTAAAACAACAAAGTTGCTTCTATTCTCACACCACACAGATTCATTCAGAAGAGTGTTTGAGTGTTTATATAAACCTGTTATCTGAATGTCCAGTTCGAACTTGCTGCAGCTGGTTGCTGTAAAAAAGCTCAAGGACCACTCAGAGATTATCACTCAGATTCAACTGGGTCGATTCGTTCGACCGCTGTTTGCATTTTACACAACAAACACTATTTACACACAAAGAAGCAGTGAGGTCTGTCCCTCCTCTGGCCATCAGAGGGCAGTAGAGAGTTCACCATAAATGTATTTCCAGTTTCACAAATGTTAGCATATACGTTGAGCGGCTGTGTGAGGAGCAATGAGTTTCCGTACCAGCAGGGGGCAGCAGTGTGTATGACAGGAAACAGGAAGAGATAAAGTTTACTAACTGTTCCAGACAGCCATGATGTTTTTTTTTCTTTGAATATTCAGCTTAAGATGAAAAATGAGAATCTTTTCTTCTTGACTTCATCAGTTTCTCATGCACCAGATGCTAAACAGCTAATTAGCAAGCTAACTGTCCCTTAAGAGTGCCGCCATCTTGTTTGCCAAGCCAGCAGAATGACTTTCTGTTTGCTTAATAGGCCTATCTGTAAACGTTTTTTTTTTAAACATTTATGGACATTTCAATTGTGCATATTTTGCATTTGTGTGCACACATTAGGCTTTTATAGACTTTTCTAATAGGCTATTATAAAAGTGAACTGATTAATTTTTATGGGTTTAAAGTGCTCAGAAAAGTTCTGCATGCATCACGTGATCAAATCAAATGCACTGGATAGATGATTTTGAGGACCTCTGTTCTGTTCATGTTATTTACATCAGAGGGGCTTCACATTATTTGACCTACATCTGGAGCGCCGGCACTTAAAGCGTTAAAGTTGACTGAGGGCTGATCCGGGTAAAGTTTCGACCTGAGGGCGTGCCAAAGCGGCTGTCACTGCAAAAGAGGGATATTTGTAAGTACACACGGCAGTGTAGGCGTCCAGTGAGAGACAGAGAGGAGGGGCTGGTTATGCTTTGAAGTGTTTTGTTTTAATTAAAAATCTCTCAGTCATGTCTCGGATATTGAACCTGGTCAGCATACAGCTGCGCACGCGGCTGCGCAGAGACTTATCCGCGTGTCGGCTTCCTTTGAGGTCCATTTGCTGCACGTCCAGAAGACAGACAGAGCAGGGGTGAGGATCCAACATTTAATCCTCTATAATCATATATATATATGTATATAATCATCACTCTATAATCTATAATCACCTGTGAGGTACTTAAATCTGTGCGTAATGACGCATCAAACAGCTTCATCACCTCCTCTTCCTCCTCCTCTCCTGTCAGTGATGCCTCCTCGGTGCTCGGGAAGCGGTTGAAGGACACAGCAGAGACAGTCATCATCGGTGGCGGCTGCGTGGGTGTCAGCCTGGCTTATCACCTGGCCAAAGCCGGCATGAAGGATGTGGTCCTGCTGGAGAAGTCTGAGCTGACGGCTGGATCCACCTGGCACGCTGTACGTCCTCATATGATCTGAACACAGGTGGTCTGTGTCACACAGCATGGTGGTGTATAATAAGCAACGAAATTACAGATTTAACTTAACTTTTTGACTCAGTTTAGCTAAACATGAACCACAGCTGACAGTTCTCTCCATCATTAATTCATTTTATTTGTTTATTTTATCATTTTTGGTCAATAAAATATAAAAAAAAGTGAAATTTCTACCTTCCAATCAAGCAAAAATTGAAAATGTATTTGCACAGTTACCAATTTTGGTTATTTAATGACCTGGCTATGCTAATTGATTAATTTAGGAGCACTACAACCGTAAACAAAGATGGATGACTCCACCTACCACACAGTTAATCCAAATACAGACAAATAAGTTAAGGGAGATTCATCCACCAGTAATTAAAAAAAAGGTTATTATTTAAAAGGAGTTATCAAAAATCTGTTTGGACATTTTAACATGAAGGACTCACTTTTGGAGCCAGCCTCTAGTGGCCACTCCATGAACTGCACCTTGTCACCCTCATGGTGCTGCTTGCTTCAATCTTATTTTATTCTTTATGGATAAAAAGCTGTTTTTTCTGGATTACCATAAACTTGAGGTACGGAGGCGTTTTTCCTCGACAGTCTCATTTACTGAAGGTGTTTACAGCCTCGTAAGTTCTGCAGTGTTACCATCAGACGCAGCTGTCGGGTCGTAAATCATCAGGGCATTTGAGGTCTTGACCCATTTAAGACTCTACACTCTCCCTCATTCATTTAACAGCTCATGCTATTTATACACAAAGGGGACTTCAAAGTTACTCCCCTCGTGTCGGGTGCTGCAGCCTATCCCATCATGCACTGCTCAGATGATCCTGAGGTCTTTAAGTCACTTTAGCATGCTCACAAATGTTTCTTATTCCTGTGGGAATATGAACAAAGTTAGCTGCTAGCTAGCTGCTCATCACATCCCTGTAATGCAATTGCAAAAGATGATGTTAGCCGCTAGCTAGTCTAGCTACATCTGTCCATCCATTCTCTTAACCTGCTTCAGACTGCGCAGAGTTGCAGAAGCTATAGAGCTAAAACCGAACAAACGCAGCCTAGACATGACTACAGAGACAGAGAACCTGCTAGCTAGCTATCTGTGAGAAGCTTTGAAGCTATAGCACCTGGCAGAGACCAAAATTGTACAAACTGTCCATTTATGTGGCCAGGAACAGGTACAAAGTGTGCAAAGTTAGCAGCTAGCTAGCTAGAGTTCTAATAACAGTATTGGATAAATATTGGCTAACAAAGTAAGCTGCTATGTTTCTAGCAGCTAAAATGCTAAGTGTTTTCTGAGGTAAATAAGAACATGTGACAAAGGTAGCCATTGGTGGACAACATGATACCAGTGTGTTTTGCATGTAGTTAAATTTGGACTCACTTTTGGAACCCGCCTCTAGTGGCCGCTCGATGAACTGCATGTTTTGACCCCTGTGGTTGCTGCTTGTTCTTTGCAGGCTGGTTTAACCACATATTACCATCCTGGCATCAACCTGAAGAAAGTCCACTATGACAGCATCAAACTGTATGAGACCCTGGAGGCTGAAACGGGACAGGTGCAGATCATCGTTCATCTTTACTATCTTTGTAGAAAACAGGTGTGTGTGTGTGTGTGTGTGTATGTTATTAATGTGTCGTTCATATGTGCAGGCGGTGGGCTTTCACCAGCCCGGCAGCGTCCGTATCGCTTCCACGGCGGCTCGAGTGGATGAGATGAAGTACCAGATGACCCGCACACACTGGCATGTGACGCCGCAGTACTTAATCGGACCGGAGAAAGTCCAGGAGCTTTTCCCTCTGCTTAACATGGACAAGGCCGGTTTGAAACGCTGCAGGGTCATGTGATCCCGAACTCATCTGTGCTGACCAGGATGTCTTCCTGTTTTCAGGTTTTGGCTGGTCTGTACACGCCAGGAGACGGCCACATCGACCCGTACTCTCTGACCATGGCTCTGGCTGCCGGAGCTCGTATGTACGGTGCACAGATCTACAATCCAGCTCCGGTCACCGGGCTCAGCCAGACGTCAGATGGGAAGTGGGACGTCCAGACTCCTCACGGAATAATCCGCGCCAATCGAATCGTCAATACGGCAGGTTTGTTCTTTGTTTTCTGGAGAGCAGATCACTGATAACTGACAACACATCCTGGAGCAGAGAGAGCCTGTCGCCACCTCCTCATGGTGGGGATCCCCAGCAATGATAGATAGTCTGGGTCAAATTCAGGGCTTTTATCCAGCTGGCTAATCCTGCCCTGACTCATGAAGCTCTAAAAGTCTCACTTGATCTTGGAGTCCAACCACCTCGTGGAGGAATCTCATTTCCAGGGCTTGTATTTGTGACTCTGCTCTGTTCTTTTCATTACCCAGAATTCCAAACCAAAAGCGAGGGTATCAAATCTGCCTACTAACATTTGGATATTTGAAATCCTCTCATTGGGCTTCTCTCTGGTGGTCGTGCATTTCCCCTCTGACATCTTTATTATTATTTAATCACAATTTTACTAGATGATTAATGGTTTTAACGGATCCTTTGGTTGTTTTAGTCGTCACTTTGAGCTCCTTGAAAAAAAAATGGATTATCTGAATTTTTTGTGGTGAGTTTAAATGTCCGCCACAGTTCAGACAATAAAACATCATTATCTATGAACACTCAGCAGTTTTGGCTCCGGCTGGGTTGCACCAGTTCTGGGAGGATTTTGTTGGCTCCTTCCATCCGTCCTGTTGCTTGTTTGTCTGGCAAAAGTTCAGGAATCTTTGTGGAAGATATTGTGTAACATGTAGTAATATGTGGGTCATTGAGATTTTTCATTAGTCACCACTTACAAACAGGATGTGCAGGGCTTAAATTCTACAGACACACAAACTGTTGCATAGCTGCTTTTATGCTTTTATTCACTCTGGATGAAACCAGCTACACTGCAGCCCTGCTGACCTTTCTTGTGTCTGTCAGCCAATCCAAACAAGCCAGCAGTTCAGATTTCATCCAATCTTGAAGCAGCAGCGCGCCCACACCTCCCTGCTGCTGATTCTCAGTGAAGTCACATTTTGAGTGCAGATTTCACACCTGTGTGGTTTGTTTGCACGCTCGCAGTGAGCTCCTGATGCCTCGGACTCCCTTATGGTTTCATGATTGATAACAGATGTCACACTGGGAAGGCAGCTAGCTTAAATTTTCATCCCTACAAACCCGCAGCCTCTGTCTTTTTTTTTGCTGCATTGTGCTGAAAACCACAACCGGCCTTTTTGTTGAGTTTGCATAACTTAAATCTCCTCCCTCCTGATGCCTCCACAGAGCCTCCTTTTATTCTTCTTTTGGTCCTTCCCCCCCCACATTTCATAGACAAACCAGACTATGATTATCATAAGCGTTATTCCTGATTTAGCTGCGACCTTTAGAAAAACAAATTGCCTCTGATTATTTTCAAACAGAGAAACGGTGTGATGTGTGGACAGAGCAGGACTTGTTTCATTCAAATGTTGTTTTATTTTGGTGAGCTCGTTTGGCTCTATTCATCAACATGAATCGACCCTGTGTGTGTGTGTGTGTGTGTGTGTGTGTGGTAAACAGACTCCTCTGCAGCCAGCTCTTACATAAAAACAGGCCGTGAGATGTTTGGGGGGGAAAGGAAATCATAAAATTGTACTGATCAACCGGTCAAAAACAAAAAAATCTATATTTTTTTTACCACAATATAAAATCATAATTGACTCACTTGGCCATTGGTCATGTGATTAAAAATCAATAATGTTTTGTGTAATCGGAAGTCTTTTTTTTTTTTAATGCAAAAAGGAGAAGTGTCTGATTCTGCAGCCTCCTCTTCTTGTTCTTTGTAAGGATACAGGACTTATTCTGCATCCAGAAAAACGAGCAGAAACTAACAAAAAACTCTGCACAGAACCTTTAACAGCTCTCTTGCATCACAGTGCTGAAGATAGCAGTGCAGAGATCAACAGGGCTCCAGCTGGCTCCGGCCTCACACTCCAGGTCAAAGCAGTGCCGTTTTGGTGTGTTTGTTTTGTGGTTGTTAATGTATATGGTACAAACACCCTGAAATGTCTGGTATCTTTGTATAGAAGCAGTGTGGTCAAGTTTTTTTCTGGCACAGTTAACATTAGATCCTTTTAAAGAGTTCCTTGTGACATCAGATAATTTAATCTCACCACATTGTGTTTATTGCAGGGTGTTTGCATGGTTTGATCTGGGTTATATGAGGAAGGACGGTGCATGTGTAGCAAAAAGTAAGAAGAAGTGGGAGTTACAGGAGGCGTTGCTTCTTACGTACAATCTGATTCTTTCAACAGACTTTTGTGTGTCCAGCAGGAGAGATAAACTGTACTGAATGTGTCCAATGAAACATGGAACCAATTTTCCATAGTCATACACAAAAAGAGAAAAGAGAAGTTCTGAGTTTGAAGCACAAATTCAACAAATTGTGAGTTTAAAGACAGAATTCATTGTTAAAAATCAGAAACCGAGAGTCAAGTTTGCATTTGTGAGTAAAACTGTGGAGGAAAATGTCAGAATTTTGAGAAAACATGTCCTAATTCTCAGTCTTAAGCCAGGATTTTGTCAGTCTAAACCCAAATTCTTTGTTGAAAACCAATGTTTTCCTGTTTTGTTGGCAGAAAACCCGATCAGCTGATTTGACACCATCTTTTTTTTTTTTTAGGTTTCTGGGCGCGGGAGGTGGGTAAGATGATCGGCTTCGAACACCCCACCATCCCCGTGCATCATCAGTACGTGGTGACGGCGACGGTGCCGGAGGTGAAAGCTCTGAAGAAGGAGCTGGCCGTCATCAGAGACCTGGAGGCCTCTTACTACCTGAGACAGGAGAGGGACGGCCTGCTGTTTGGCCCCTATGAGAAGATGGAGAAGATGGTGGTGCAGGACTCCTGGGTCAGAGACGGAGTCCCTCCAGGTCGGCCATGTTTCTGTCTTCTTCCTGCACCGCCTGTCTCTTCTTGTAGTTCACGTCTGTCTGGTTGCTGCAGGTTTTGGGAAGGAGCTGTTTGAGTCGGACCTGGACAGGATTATGGAGCATGTTGAGATGGCCATGGAGATGGTCCCCGTGCTGATGTCGGCTGACATCATTAACATCGTGTCTGGACCGATCACGTACACCCCTGACCTGCTGCCAATGGTCGGACCTCACCAAGGAGTTCGCAACTACTGGACGGCCATCGGATTCGGGTGAGTGAACCAGGAGTTTTTTTAGGCAGCCTCAAGTGGCCGATTGAGGAACTGCAGCGTGCACAATTTGTTCAGGTACGGCGTCATCCACGCTGGTGGTATGGGCAAGTTCCTGAGTGATTGGATCAGAAATGACGAGCCGCCGTATGACCTGATAGAATGCGACCCCAACCGATACGGGAAGTGGGCCGACATTCCCTTCATGTGCGCCAAAGCCAGAGAATCCTATGGCTTCAACAATGTGGGTAAGAACAGAGTGCTCTCCACATGTAAAGTGTCCTGTGTGTGTGTGCTGTCACTAAAGCTTGTTTTGGTTTCTTAAGTCGGTTACCCGAAGGAGGAGCGATTTGCCGGGCGGCCAACCTACCGAACGAGCGGCGTGTACGAGCTGCTGAAGGACAAAGCGTCTATGGGCTTTCATGTAGGCTGGGAACAACCTCACTGGTTCTACAAACCGGGAGATGAAACTGGATACAAGTAAGTCTCTCTGCAGGACCACAACAATGCTGGACTTGACCAACAGCAGCCATTTCCAGGGATAAACAAAAATTTAATTACCAGCCGGAGCTGTCGCCTTCTAATTAGCACCAATCACACATTCCTGTCAAACCATTCATAAGCAGTTCACATACATGCAGCATCCCTGTGTGCAGAAAGGACAAATGTTTAAGGACATAATGTTCTGCGGTGGAGACGGGAGGTCCCTTCAGCCAGCAGCACAAGAGAACCATTTAAATCCACAGTGAAAGAACAGAACAGCTGCTAACGCTCAACAACACATGTTGGATCAGAGCCTCACACTTTTTGTCATGCTGTGTACATAAAAGTGATTCTTTCCTGTAGCGCCATCATCAGGCCTGAAACAGATACATATCTGTGCTGTATAGTTCTGCACAAATGTGCAGTAGCATGCTAACAAGCTAAATATGAGCATGTTAGCAGGCTAAGAGCCCCATTGCCTCATGCCTATGCACAGTGTAATGCTAATGCTTGACAATGCTAATCGTATGAAATGCTACAATTCGTACTTTGTGATTATTGCTAGCATGCTAACACATTAAACAACAATGTTAGCATGCTAATTTGCTTATATTTAAGTACAGCTAAAGATACCCTTAACATTAAAGGTGCTAATAGCATGAAATGCTACATACTTCCTGTTTCCCAAGTGGGCTGGTTGGAACTTTTCCAAAAACTAATGTTAGCATGCTAACAAGCTAAGCTGTGATGGATAGCCCACTTGAGCATGTTGGCATGCTAATGTTGCTAATGCTATGTAGTATGTCCTGTTGCAGCTGGGACATCATCTAGTCATATTAGATTAGCTAGGAGCTACATTTAGCATGACAGCAACTAGCTAGCTTCAGCGTTATTGAATGGTGTTTGGAGCCTGTAGCTAATGAAAAATGGAACCAGCGTTTAGCTTGGTGAGTAGCATGCACACAAACTTGTGTTAATTATCTACTTTATTTGACTTATAAACAACAGAACAATGTTTATTCATTTTACCCAGAACCCCAATAAATGTGCTGTGGAACAAGCTGCTGCTTGTTAAAATAATAAATGGCCTCACAAATAAAGAAGTCATTGATTTTTGTTCTGCGCTCAGGCCCAGTTTCCGTCGCACCAACTGGTTTGGACCGGTAGGCAGAGAGTGCAGGCTGGTGATGGAGAAGGTGGGCGTGATCGACCTGACGCCTTTTGGAAAGTTCATCGTGAAGGGGAAGGACTCACACAAGCTGCTGGATCGCCTGTTCGCCAACACCATGCCAAAGGTAGAGCACACACGTGTGAAGCGTGGGATGACGTGTGTGTGTGATGATGATGATGATGATGATGTGTGTGTGTGTGTGTTTTCAGGTTGGACTTACTAATATCAGCCACATGTTGACGCCCACTGGGAGAGTCTTTGCTGAGGTCACCATCACACAGCTGTCACCGGGAGAGTTCCTGCTCATCACAGGCTCGGGGTCAGAGCTGCACGACCTCAGGTGAAACCAGACGTTAAAGCTTTGTTGTTTCATAACTTGAAAAACCCCAGGCTTAGTATCTTTTCTAGACTCTGGACTCTTATTGAATTTATATCTTTTCAACGGAGAGATAAACGAGTTTCTTAGATAAAGTCTCCATTTTAAACTGTTCCAGCTTCTGTTTAGATCAGTGATGGTTTAAAATATATCATGATAAATGGAATTGTTTTGGCATTTTCTCCACTGCAGGAACTCAAGATTGCCATGATTATTTACTGAAACATTTAGTGTTCACAGGGCTCACAAGGGCACACAATAAATCCATCAAAATCCATATCTCGCTGCTCAATCTGTGGCCCCTAGATCCTCAAAACTGGCCCTGAAACAGCTGGAGGATGGAGGAACTTCTAGTTCAAATGGTGCCATGAAATGGTCTGTTAGTTCCAAGCGGCAACATCCGGGTCTCAGACTTGAAGCCCATGCGGAAGTGCAAGAACATGTAATTCACACCGCAGCCTCTAGGGGTTTGGCTCCAAAAGCGAGTCATTTCCCATAGACTCCCATGTTAAAATCACCAACTTCACAGCATAAATAAACATGTTTACAGCCTGGT
>JAVQJX010143912.1:0-11844 GCA_036025115.1 Ambassis agassizii
CGGTGGTTGTGGGGGCTCCGGCCTGGTGCGGGGTGGGGGGGGGGGGGGGGGGGGGGGGGGGCCCGCCCAGACTACACAGATGCTGTTTGCTTTCAGAATGGGGAACTCAGAAATGCAAATGTGCCCGATTTTTTATCACTCCTGTTTCCCTGCTAGAAACACTATTCAAGTCAACAAAGAGGAAGAGACTGTTAAAATAATGTTCAGTATAATTTGTGTTGTCAGATTCCTCTTCCACCTTTCCTCACACTTTTTTCTTGTATTTGTTTTTTTTTAAACAACAGTTTCTCTCCGTCGCAGGTCTTGTTGTGTGACTTTTTGTCGACATGCTTTGTCAAATCCTCACAGTTTACATGACAATACAAGACGGGGTTCACAGCGAAAACAGACTCCATTTAACGTCAAAACAACAACGAAGACAGCAGCATCTCATGTCTCTCACTCTGTCAGCACGATGTGTGGGATTCAGGCGAGGAGGAGGGGCGGCATGATGCTATTTCTGCAGCTCAGCAGACCAGTAGTCAAAATGCCTTTGTCTACTAAAAACACACACACTTGACTCTCACTCAAGGACAGCAAACATCCAGTGGAGGATATGTGGTAGCCTCACTGTCTAGCTGTCTGATAATATGTCTCCCAAAGAGTCAGATTAATTGGAAACATCCAGTGTTCTGGAGCTACTGATAACGTCTGTAGTCAAAGCAGAGCTCAGGGTTTTTATTAGCCTCGGGATGCCACATGAGTTCACTGCTGAGATGACACAAGTTTCATGTTTTTCATCTTCAAAGTTATGACAGACGTCACATGGAGCCATGTTGCTTTTAGACTTGTAAACGCGTGCATTATTTACAGCATATCCAGCTTCTAATTAACAGTATGTGGATAATGGCTGCTGCTGCTGCTGCTGCTGCTGCTTTAGGCCTTTAACACCGTGTCTAAAAGAATGGGCCGGTCTGTTAGTTTCCTGGTTAAATTGTAGCCGCAATGGGTTTTTGGCCGTGTCTTCGAATGCCTCCCTCTTCCCTGCCACCCCCCACACCCACCCAGCTCCAGGCCTGGACACCTGGTATGCCCCTGAGGTCCAAAGCAACAATGGACACTTGTGCAAAGGGACAGATAAGCCTTTATTCATGTTCTTCCTCATGTATCTTTTTGTCAGTCGAGTTCCCCCTTTAACCAGGTCATCATTAAAAGAATGGGCTTTTGATTGATCTACGATGTTGGGTTAGAATTTAATGTATTTGCAGCATAGGCACTGCTTTTTGTGAGGCGTCTTAACAGAGCAACAGGTAGCACTGTTAAAATGTTAACATTTTTTCTTACTATTTTTAAATGTGGAATTCACTTCCCATGTGCTTGGTGGAAAAAAAAATCACTACTTAAGTAAGTAATGTCATTAAAACACAATTACATATATAGCTGTAGTTTTAGCTGTTTGGACTGATTTCAGTACAGTTTTGAAGTGTACTCTACTGCCATCTGCTGGCGGTTTGTTTACACCTGCATTTTTTTTTTTTTACCAGAAGTGTGTTTTTTTTCATGCTGGTTAAACATTTTTAATTTAATTTCATTTAATTTAATCTCGCCTCTCACTGTGTTTGTTTGTCATACTCTTTGAAACACAGCTGTCGGTTTTGGAGGACCTTATGACTCACCTCCTACAAAGCACTGAATTAGTCCTCATGTCCCTCCCTCTGACACGAACCAGCCACCCAGTGAGCACTCTTGACACGATCAGTGCTTGAGAAGCTACCGAGTATGTTGGGCTTCTCAGCTGTTTGGCCATGTACTCCTGTAATTCCTTCTGTCGCTGCACTCCTTCCCGCATCAGGCCGTGCCATGACTGAAATGAGATGGCGAGGTTAGAATTCCCAAAGCAGGTTTAAGGACATGATGAAAGGGGCGCTTGCCTGCAATTCATGACTGATCCATTAGCATTCATTTGGGCTTATATAATTTCTGAGCATAAGATTAACTTCTCAGGAGTAGTAGGCCAGATCAAACAGCTGGTTCCTGTCCTCTTCAACGGGTCCCTGTGGAGGCGAGCTCTCCTCCACGCCGTGTGCCTCCACTTTATTGAAAAATTGAGAAATAAACTTTTTTTTTTTTACAAAGCAATAATTTTATATTGCATTTATGATGGTGTTTTTATTGTACACACTCGTATACACAGAGACTTCTTTTCATCTCATTTGTGTGTGTGTGTGTGTCCCCTCTCTCTGTCCAGCTGGACGACCCCTCGGTGTTTCCCGCTGTGATCGTTGAGCAGGTTCCTGCAGCCGATCTGTTGCAAGTCTACTCGGGCCTCGACTCCGATGAGGTGACCAACGGCATCATGGTCGATACCACTCTCCATGTGGTGGAGGAGCCCTCCATGTTGGTCGGAGGAGTAGACCTTTCAGGTAATGACTGGACGTTATCTGCAGAGAGCTGTGCACATACATGCAGCAGACAAATTTGTGCTGCATTGAATTTGTATTTTGCCTTTTTGTTTGTTTGTTTGTTTGTATGACAAAAAGATGACTGACTATTTTTAGTACAATTCTTGGTAGCCATTCAGCTGTGTCTGACAAAGCCCCAGACGTACCAAAAACACAACAATTTCCAAAGTATTTACAAAGGATTTCATATTGATGAATTTTGTTGTCATCTGGTGGACAGAAACAACAGGCGCCGAGGACAGAATGGAAACAAACGAAGCCGCAGCCGCTCTCCTCAACATGGAGTCTCCAAACAACATTTTGGATGAAAAGCGTATGAGTAAGTTTGTTTGTTGTTCTGCTGTTTCCAAAATAGTGACAAATGTTTCAGTTTTGATCATATTTGTTTGCAGAGTGCTTTGTTGTGCTGTGTTGCTTCACTTCACTGCATCTCCTCCTGTTTATATACAGTTCACACTTACGGCCCTCTGCTGGAGTCCGACCTGACATACACCCCGCTGAGGCCTGACCAGATGGACAGCGTTGCCCTTGACGTGTCCCTGGATGAGGACACATCGTCTATGGATGAGATTCCTCAAAAGTGTGCCTTAAAGCCTCAGAAAAAAACCAAAGGTACGGCTGCTTTCCTCTGCCTCCTCGTTTCGCCACAGAGAAACAATCTCTCAGTAAAAAATTCAGTGCCAGTAGGTAATTAGATGATTTTGCTGTGGCCTTGCACCTTTACACCATTCTACCCCTCAATTTGAATCATAGTGCGAAAGCCGCGGGCGGTGCGTCCCTGCTCCCCTATCACCACCCCTAACCTGCCACTCAAGAAGAAGAGCAAAGAGGGCAAAGGTAAGCCTCACTAACTAGTCCACTTTTCTTTAATGAGCCAATAAAAATCAAGGTCTCTCCTCCTTTTGTGTATGCTCTGTTTCCTCCTGTGGAGTGTGCAAACAGCAGTCCTCAACCTCTGCAGTCCGGCGGGGTTGAATCCGGGCAAGTTAATGGATGAGGGGGATCTCACGGTGCTGTGTTTCACAGGGAAGCAGAAGTGATTGCAGGCTGGAGGGCACATTGATGCTCTACCGATAGAAGCAGACAAGTGCTGCTCGATGTGGACCCTCATTGCACCATACAGTGTGACACAAAGAGGAGTGGGCTGGAGGGGGGAGAGGGTGGGGGTGGGGGGTGGGGGGTGACAGGTTCAGCTGCACACATATACATCACCCTGTCATGGTGTCTGGGATTCAAGTGACTACTGGGAGCGATGCTGTTTTTAACCACTTCTGGCCAAAGCGTCTCACAAATTAGAGTAATCTACTTCAAGGCTCGCTATAATTAATTTCCTTCCGAAGCACACACACAAGTGCACAGACACACGCACACAATGGCTGTGAGAAAGACACAGTTTTCGCCTGTAACCTCACAGCCTCCATGTATAAGTTGAATTGCTTATGAATTATAGATGACCACAGCACAGCTCAGAGGCCTCAGCATGAGTGTCTGATGCACCCGATTAATAAAGACTTGAATGATTTTTCTTCTAAATTTGCAGGTAACACCATCTACCTGTGGGAATTCCTCCTGGCTTTACTTCAGGATAAAAACACTTGTCCCAAATACATCAAGTGGACACAGCGGGAGAAAGGCATCTTTAAGCTGGTGGACTCCAAAGCTGTTTCCAAACTGTGGGGCAAACACAAGAACAAACCTGACATGAACTATGAGACCATGGGAAGAGCTCTCAGGTAGCGAACTGTCACATTGTTATCTCATTTAACTGTGAACCCTGAAGACACTATTCTGCTGATATGTCCATAATACAGCGGAATGACAGTTTAAAATTTTATGAGGCTGGTAAAACCTGACGTACGATGGTGTCTGTAATGTGTTAAACAGCTCCTTATCCACTCTCTCCTCTAGGTACTACTATCAGAGAGGCATCCTGGCTAAAGTGGAGGGTCAGAGGCTGGTCTATCAGTTTAAGGAGATGCCCGCCGATCTGGTGGTTATCGAGGATGAAGACGCCGGCTCTGACGCCAACGCTGGATACGGGAACCAGAGATCTTCTAACGGGCGGTCCATGGTTCGCGGAGGGTCCAGAGGACACGGAAGGTCTCATGGTCAACACCACGTCTCGGTGAAACAGATGAAAAAAGAGCCCCTTGATGAATGTCTGTACCAGGAAATGAACGGCGGACAGGCAGAGCAGCTCCTTCAGTCTGTTCATATGTTGCAAGCAAACCAGGGGTCATGCGGCCAAGATGCATCTATGAGGTAGGAGAGAGAAACACACATTCATGGAAATAAAGGGTGTTTATGGTTTCAACGCAGCAGCTGCATATCACTCTGCTGTATGATGTGTCAAAGTAGAGCTAGGCGGATGGATGTATTACTCCAAATATATCCGTGCTTATGTTGGCAGATAAGTGCCTCCGAAACTGAAGCAAAGGATACGTTGGAGATTATAAGAATATCTTTAATACACCAGAACACACAGGCAGGTTTTCAATTAAGCCAGTATCCAGCTCAGAAGACTATTTGTCAGGACTTAGATGTGAAGATTGACACCGTCCTCCTCGTGTCTGTTTGATGAATATGTAGCTACAGCCAACAGCTGGTTGCTTGGCAACCTCACCACGATGACAAGACTCCAGGAAGTCTCTGTTCTGAGCACAGAAATATCCTCATGCAAATCACTGTGGGTTTTTTTTTTTTTTTTTTACACTCAGGTTTGGGTGTGGATTGTACAAATAAGACAGATTTAGAGCTGCAGGCTGTGGAAATAGTCAAGCTATTTTTTTTCCCACCTGTACATTTTATTGATCTTCTCATTGAGTTGGCAGTTATGAATCAATATTAAAATTCTAAAAATTTCTGAGGTAAAGATGGGAACAGCCTGCAGAATAGTTTTGAAGTAAATACTCTTTATAAAGTTTATAATGTTTTTGTTAATGTCAGGGTACTTGTACAGGCATTTTATTATACTGTCTGTAGGCTGTACTATTAATTTATTTGTCTGAGCTTGTCTGCAGTTGGGAAGTGAAGATCGTGTACTGTTTCATTCGTTACATTAGCTCTGCTGTTTAGGATCATTCTGTAGCCACGTACTGTTCTCAGCATGGGCCCATTAAAAATAAATATATTTGCAAAGTAAATATTGAATTACAACAGCACTCACCAAGAAGACAAAGAAACCCGAGTGAATGTTGGTTTTGCCTTTCAGGACGATCACCGCTCCTGGATCAGTCCCCATGGTCCTGACATCCTCCAGCTCTCTCCAGTCTGTTCCCCTCACCACAGTTCTGACCAACGGGGACTCCAGCCACTCTTCCCCACCGCGGGTCATCCTTCACACCATGCCCTCCACGACAGCAGGGGGTAAAGATGTGCTCACCATCCAGACGGCCTCTTTAGCAGGCGGTGCCAACAGCCTGCAGGACGGCCTCCCGCAGCAGCTCCTGGTCACCAGTCTGGGCTCCTGTGCCATTTCCTCTTCCTCCTCCTGCACTTCCCCTCCAGGAGTCATTAGTTCCACCGCTTCAACCCTCAACAGCCTCCCGCGGCTTGTCACCATCAACACCACCTGTGGGCAGACCATGGTGGCACAGCAGCCTGGCACCGTAATCGCCACCGTGCTCAAATCCAGCGACCTCTCCGGGCTGCAGGTCAAAGAGGAGATGCTGGACCCCAGCTACTTTCAGTCGATGGTGAACGGCGATCCATCACTGGCAGCACACACATTCGCGAAAGAAGAGATGGAGGTAGGGGAGGCAGAGCTGCAGTATAGGACTGTGATCATTGATACCAGTCAAAGTCTGGGCCACGGGGCTGAAAGTGAAACTACAGTTAATGGACATTCGTCTCTGAGCAACAGTCCTAGTGAGGGCCTGACCCCCGTGGAGGAGCTGGAAGTGCGCGGGGAGATGTCCCTGCAGCCCGAGCAGGGGATCAAAAGCCTGCAGGAGCTGCCACTGTCTGTCCAACTGCCTGCAAACTTTATCCAGATAAAGTCGGAGCCTGCTGAGGCTTAGAGCTGCTGCAGGACTCTTCCAGATAAGCTGAACCAAAAAACAGCTATTGAATCCATTTTGACCATAGACCTGATATATTTTTTTCCTCCTTTTCTTACCACATTGACCTGATTAAAGATCATGTGCGAGTGATCCGGCAGCGTGTTGCTTTTTAAAGGTTGGTCAGTTCAGCCTCAGGATTTATTGTTTACTCACATACTTTGTGACCACGTGCCTAATTTAAAAAAAAAAAAAAAAAAAAAAAAATCAAGGGAGTCTTTTGATTTATAAGAAGTCAATTTTTAGATTTGGGATGATCTTCTGTAGACATGAACCCCAAACAAACAAAAAGACGGACAAACACGAAATGCCTCTAGGAGAGCAGCCATTGGTTAAACCAGGGATCCGTGTCTACCAAAATGTGCCAGTTAGTTGTTTTTACTTTACATCTCAATGGACTAAAGAGAACGCAACAAACCAAAACCAGAGGACGGACTGGATGCCAAACAGTGTGGTGAAATGAGAACGTATGCTTTTCTATAACACACACACACACACACGCAGGAGGAAGTGCCGCGTCACGCTGTCCAATCAGCCGAGGAAACGCACAGCTGAGAGTTTAATTGAAGAGTGCCTTATGGAAGCTTGTTGGAAAGATTTGCAAAAAAAAAAAAAAAGAAAAGAAAAAAAAGATGAAGAATGGACTAAATGGCTTTTCAGACTTTCAGTCCTTCAGGAACTTATTACTCATTTATTTTCATATAAACAAAATAGGTATGCTTTCACTCTCTATTACCCCTGGCCTTAAAACACTGTGTTACTATGGAAATGGGCATTTTTTTTTCTGTCCACCAAGGACAGTGTAACATCAAAACTGTTTGTATAGAGCTGCACACCAGGGGCACAGCAAGATAGGGAGGCACAAATGGAGAGAGAGAATACGCAGGATAAAACAGATTTTATCAGCTTCTGCCTCAGAAGCTCCAAGGTTTAAAAATCCTGCTTATATAAAATGGAATATATATGAATATATATATATATATATATAAATATATAAATACAAATAATTTACAATTGCGATTCAATTTTAAGGCCACAGCAAATTTATTTATTTTATGAATTCCTAAATTCTGTATAGAAAAAAAAGGCACATTTTGTTTTTCTATTTTCAACCTGAGGGAAAATACAAAGAAAATGAACCGCTTTTGTTTTGTTTGTAAGGCCAACATTTTTCAATTGTATAGCACTCCATATAATCAGCTTTGGTATTTCCTTGAGTTTTGGATTCGTTATATTTTCTGTTATTGTGGATATCTTCTGTTGTGTGTCAGATTTAAACATGTACTGAATGTGCTTTTTCGTTCCTCCTTCCTCAGCGGACATACCTCGATACTTTTTTTTTTTTTCAAATCTAGCAGGCAGTCAGTGCGTTCATACATCTTATGGATCAAATATATGAATCAATATGTTTTTGAAATCGTACCTCTTCAGTTGTTTGGTACAACAAAACACCCGTGCTCTTCTTCTTTCGTCTCTTTGCCTTGTCTTTGCTTCTCCTCCTCCTCTTCCTCCTCCTGAAGTCAAGTCTGGCCCTTCTTTATTTGCTGTCCCACTTTGTTAAGAACCTCTCAAGCCGGCCATCTGATTGGCCCCCTCGGTCCTGCTAGGGATGAAGCTATATTGATCCTGAGTGGTATCACAGCTAGATTGGTTGTATTTTCCAGCTGGACTGTAGCTGCAGAGTGAGGACATTCAGACGTACTGACCTCCGTCTGCACTGGCACCTAAGGACAGGAGTTAAAAAATTACTTTATAAACTTCTCTTCCAAGCCAAAGGGCTCTGTGTCTGCAAAGACGCTCTGAATGTATGCTTATTTCTGTGACAATCAGTAATTACACTGGGTTACGTTGCATATGCATTAAACTCTGCCAGTCTTTCAGTGGGGGAATTGCTGCTTTGTTTTTGTATATATCCCTTTATATACGCTGCCTTTTCCACTGTTTGTCTGTTAAATGTTGAGGTATGTCCGCTGCTCAGAGCTTGTTGTTTCTCTTCTGTCTTGGGTTGTCAAAGGCTTCCTTTATGCTGAATATAGAATAGATTTTTAAGAAAAAAAAGTGAATATGCTAATTAAAAACAAAATCTGACTACCCTCTTTATTTGTCGTTTTGTTGTGGGCAGAGTGGGTGGCGTTGATAAAATGTCTTTTTTTTTTTTTTTGAAACGGAAAAAACAAAACAAATTAATCTCAGAAACAAATATCTCACAAGGGGGTTACCAAGTCCATTTATTTCTGGTGTGGAGATAATGAAAGTCGTCTCGTGCCTTGAGAACTGAACGTTGTATTGCTGGACTGTTGCAGCTTTCAGCAGCAGATCACATGGCATTTTGTAGAGAATGAAAAAGCTACTGTAGGAAACTGGATGGAAGCCATTAGTAGGCCAGACACTGATTGGACTGTACTTAAGAGCACTGCTTCTCCAGTTGCTGTGGGTGGATGAATACATTAGCATGTGACATGCCCAGAGCTTGAAGACAGTCGAGTCTGTCACCACAGCTTGCAATAGTGAAAGTGTGTGTATTTGCTGAAAGAGAAACGGTTACACAGACTTGGATTGATTCTTAAAGAGCTTGTGGTGTGTGTGTGTGTGTGTGTGTGTGTGTGTGCTGGGTAGGGGGTTGTATTGGCTTGGATTGACTGTGTGTGTGTGTGTGTGTTCAGGGTTGAGGATGCTGTCTGGCAGCAGGGTTTTGCCTACTGTGCCTTGCTCTGTCTACACCCACATGCACAGCTGTGTACCACACTGTCCAATCTTGCCATAGGGTTAAAACAAACACACAAAGGAACACACATACATGAAAACATAGCTGGAGGTTTAGCCATAGCCGCGGCTGCAATGTTTTTTATTTTTTTTATTGTTCTTGAGCATTTTGGAGGTTGGTTTGAAATCATTCAGTTTCTCTTGAGTGACCATCTACTGAAGCAGAGGTTCTTATGGATTACTAAAATAATGAAAGTGTGTACTAGCCACTGTTGTGTCTGTGCTATTCCTTTGGTTAGTGAGTCAGAGACCCCCTGAAGACGAAGTGAGATCCGGGTCCTGGGAGAGGAGGACTATTTCTGTGTCGCCTGCAGCCACTGACACAGCGCGAGTGTTTACTGCTGTGCCATGCTGCCTCTTACAGTGGGAGCGGTTGAAGGATGACGGCTGACATTATTGTGCCTCCAGCCTGTAGCAGGAACAGTACAGGGAGAGCTTATTTAACCATCAGGTCACCAGACTGACTGCAACATTACAAAGAAAAAAAAAAGCATTTGATGACTGCAGTCTAATGCACCAGCTTCTCCTACTTGATAACCTGCAGCTAATATTAAATTTAAATGGAGCACTTTTAAAATATGTGGTCTGTTGAGGCATGAGTGGATGTATTTAAGGACAGCAGGTGCAGCATGGATTTAAAATCTAAAAGAAAAAAAATGGTGAAAATACATCACCTCTTATGATATTCCAGCAGTATACCTTCTTGGACACAAGATGGCACTGGTAATACATGTGTCCTCTGTGTAGTCTGAGCCCCCTGTCTGGGTTTTAGAGAGCTGTTCCTTCAGGTCACTAATCTAAATACAGACACTCCTCATACATTGGTTTTTACTCTCTTCCACCCTATAATAACAACTCGTGGATCCAAACAGACCATTATTTAAAATGAAAATAAGCAGCTGAGAGTGAAGTTTTCAAGCAGTTTTGATAAGTAACAAAAAGAAATGAATTCATTTGTGAGCCTCAATGCAAGCAGCCGTTCTTTAAGGCCACGTAGGGAGAAGAAAAAAAGAATTCCTTTGAACTGTGATAACCTGGTAAACGCTCAGTATCTGTTTATCCTCCATATTGTTTCCTCTCCTCATCTAAACAACGATAAAGAAGTGCTGGAAGGGGTGGGTGTATCTCTATAAAATGCAAGAGAAAAAAAAATGCCTAATTTGAAATGGTCTTTAACGCTGGATTACGAGGGGAGACTTCACTGTCACACTCTCAGACGATATAGACGGTACTGAATGACTGCACACAGTGCAGGAATGCAAATTAACTCTCATTTTATACGAGTCTCAACATTTAAACGCTAATATATGAAGCTGCATTCATACATCATATCACATTTTACTGTTTTAGTTGTTCTTATTTATGTCTCCTTATGCATGATCATAACCTTTCGCTTGTTTATCACATAACCAGGATACAAGTGTGCAAACACTCAAACTGTATACTGACTATACAGTTTGACATCTGTCTATGTGGATTATTATATTCTTCAGCAGGCAACAAGTGGCAGCCATGCTTATGAACGCATGATGAGAGTTATCTATAGTATCTATAGTTATTTATATTTTAACATGGTTAAGCTAGTTGCAGAATGGTCTGTGTGAGTGTTCAACATGCTTACACGGTTTCATTCTAACTTTGTTTATGGAGGGTTAATGTGGAGGGAAAAAATGGCTTTTAATTGTCAAACCTCAGTGTGTGAATCCTCATAGTTCTAATCCAATGGGCATCATGTAATAATAACCTTCTCCACTGTTGTCTATCAGCACCATCCACCACTGTCTTTCTGTATCTCCTCCACCATTTTAATTTTAAGACATCTGTACTTTAAAGTTTGACTTTCATGGTTAATATTGGACTTTTGTCCCAACAGGCATAAGGGGCTCTCAGGGAGCCAGCTGTAATATCTGTATCAGCCTCTCCAGTCAGGGTGAACCATCCCATTCAGAGCGACTCTCAGGGCTTCCATGGCAATTTACTCTCACGACTACACAAAAGAGCCCTCAGAGACCTTGCCAGATAGACAACTAACAGCATCATATGAAAAATAACACTTTATACTATTTTCTAACATTGTGAGTGCAAACGCTTTACAACAACGACGACGACGGCAGCAGCAGCAGTGACAGCAGAAACAGCAATGGATCCATTTTAATAAACACTTGACTATTTGATGTGATAAGCGGAAAATAGTGAGAAATGAATTATATAAACACTGATTTTATGAACTTTTCAGAACTGCCTCGGGGGCTTTGCCGTACACTTGTCAGTTTATTTGAAGTATGTATGCAATTATTGCTTTTTGTTAACTCATGCCAGTATTTTTTGACTTGACATGTTGCTCTGGGCCATTGACATTATTGATTTAAAAATAACAATATGGTTGCAGCCTGAACTACAGTTATGAGCGTATTCATAAAACATTTACATGCTGCAATATGTTTTGCCCTGTTTTTCACAAAAGATCCATTTCGCTGCCAATTATTATTGATATCATTGACGTTATTATCATACCGAGCCAACATGAGTCAACATCCATATTTACTTAGTAGGCGGGATACTTTTATATTAGTGTAAACAAA
>JAVQJX010143928.1:0-10299 GCA_036025115.1 Ambassis agassizii
GTGAGACCAGGGTCGGTCTGAATCGACACAAGCCGAAGCGAACCGCTCTGGCTGGATGGCGGCGCCCAGAACCAAAGTGTAAAAGTTGCAGCAGTCTAAAAACTTCCAAGGATGGACTGAAGGAGGAGCTGTGAGAAACCCGGCCGGCCTTCAGCAGGAGGGTCCCCATAAACGAGCCTGGTCCTGCTCAAGGTTTCTTCCTGACAAACAGGGAGTTCTTCCTTGCTACTGTCGCCTATGTGCATGCTCGGGGTCCGGCAAAAAAAAAGGTTTTCAAAAAAGAAAAATCAATTAAACTGGCAATAAACATTCTAAACTATATTTACTGTAATTGTTGTGGTTTCTTCTTTATAGACATAATAAGGTGATGTGCAGATGTTTCTATAGCGAATGTTAAAATGATGTGTAAGTCATACACACTTACCACAAGCCATATAAATATATATACAGGACAAAACCAGGAGATACGTTAATCAACAACTGGCTGCAGTTACTGCGTAAAGTGACACATTATCTGAAGGACTGTGAGGTCTGGATGGGTGCAGATTTGCATCGGCCTGCAGCGCGGCCACAAAGATCTTCTATTTTACAGAGAAAAAAAAGTAGCAGTAGCACAAAAATAAAGATTTTTTACTGAAACAACATTATTATTTGTCTTTTCTGACACGATATTGCGTTTAAAAAAACACAGATCTTGTTTAAACTGTACCATGAAAAACACATAAAATGTTTGCAGTTGTTGAAATCAATAAATTCTGAAAGACACAAACACATAGATGCTGTAGATTTTACGGGAAAGGCATAAAGATCTGTGATACACAAACAACAGTAATATAGTAATATATTGAGTATTTAAAACATTTATTTATTGAGTATCATCTTAGAGTAAAAGTGAAAAAAAATGTGCAATCAGCAGCCAGAGATGGCTGTTACAGTAGCTGGCCTGAAAATCCTGATTCATCCATGATACTGTTTTGCATCTGAGACAAAATGGGATTTAACCTGTTGCTGTCCAATGTTTACATGTTTAAAATGGAGAAAAGGCACATGTATACTCAAGGTGCTGTCCAAACAGGGCACTGTCACAGAGCTGCTACTCACTACATAAAACATGAGCTCACAGCAGCTCTTTAAAGTTGTACAGGACACCCTGAAACGATTTGTTATGCATAATAATGCTGCAGATATTTCTAATTTCTAGTTTCCTCTATGTGTAAAATGTCCTAAAATCTGTTTATACAAAGTAATATAAAACATATATTAAAAAAAAAAAAAGCTAATAAACAGTGTTACTGTGCAGTAGAAATGTTTTTTTAAGCCCTGTGAAATAAAGAGTCCTCATTGTGCATTCACACTGCTTAGCAACACAATCATCAAATCATATCAATCCTGCAAAAGTTGAGTCACAGCCTGAATGTTAGCCAGGCTGTCCATAAATGTCCTCCTGATGGCTGGTTTCAGATTGTTTGTGCACATAAAAGAAGCCATATAAACCTTTAACAGTGTCTCTAATGAAAGAGGCAGAACATAATAAATGTAAAATGTTAACTGAGAGCATGTTTTAGCTGCTATTTGAAGCCGTTTTAAGTCCTGTTTTTAATAGACAGTGGAGGACATGCAGCACCTGAATGTTTATTTTAATGTAATTTGATCATTCTGAGGCTCAATAGGTTTTAAGGGTGTGAAATCCCTGCATGATTCAAACTGTTTGAAGCCAAACCAGCAGCTAAAATGAAATGCGGTCTACATGCTGTCAGTACAGGATCAGGATCAGCCGAGCTGCTCGCAGTTAAAATGTTCAAAAAGGTTTCTTTCAGGGCTTTTACTTAACAGTAACTATGGAGGTGTTGTGAATGGATTCCATGACGGCAGCCAGACGGCTGCACAGGTCGTGAGCCTGGTTGACGTGGACTTTTGGTGGGTCTTTAAGCAGCACCGTCTCAGTTGAGCCATCCAGAACTCTGGGCAGCAACTCTCCCAGCTTCATCTGCAAAGAGTCTGAGCACAAACGGAGGTTCATAGAGCTTCAAAAGGAGTAGCTTTACAGACACTGCATGCTCTTTAATGACATCCAGCTGAAAACATACCGTCCATGTCTTGGCCCAGGCAGCAGCACCAGTGACTGCGGATGCTCTCCGTGGCGTCCCGGTCTTCCTGGCACAAAGAGGAGTCCCTGCTCATCAGGTGAAGACAGGGGATGACGGCCTCGTCCATGATGGCGATGCCCTCCTCCACTTTAGTCTCCTCTCCGCTGCAAAACAGCCGCGATGCACTTTCATTCAACACCTGGAAGACGGACGGAAAGAGACGTTTTGGAAATTACAGACACATGTTTATTTATTTATAAGGCCAAATAATCTTAGCAAAGCAGCCACATATACACAAAAAAGTCAAGTATACAATGTAACGATGCAGCTTGACATACATAAATGTACATTTACTAATTTATGTAAAACAATAAATCAAAAATGCATGTTTAATGCATATCTGGAGGGAATCTTTAAAGCCTACACAAAGACCACTGTATTGAAACCTTGTGTCCTATCACATGATTTTCCTCAGCTGATGACAGCTGCTTCTCTATAGTCTGTTAGCTTCATAGCTAATTTTGTTGTGACTCAACAGAACTTCCCTGTTTTCAGTCCACTGCTCCTTAAACAACAGTTTACTGACTGCATTTTATACACAGTACCATGCCTGTTGTTATGGGAAACTAAGCCTTGCACAGCTAAATATAGCAACATTCATCAGTCTGCCCAAAAGTTGGGAAACTATTTCAGCAACTGTTGTCATGAAAATGTTATCTGGACACTGATGGGTCCCAAAGGATGGCTGCTGTGACGTGATTCTAATGACCCCAAAGCCAAAGTCAAAATATAAGACAAGCCTGCATGCATGTTGGAGCACTCACAGTGAGACACTTCCTCCTGTAAACTGCAATCAGAGACTTGTCCACGCCACGTTTATCTCCGTTCTTCAGCAGGGTGGCGTTGGTGTCGTATGCATGAGCCAGGTAGTTTAATGCCTCCCGCATCCTGCAGGCAACAAATACAGTCTTAACAATTTTCTTAAAACAACCACATTCATACTGATCTGCAGAAGGAATCTGGACACATGGTGCACACAGGCAGAGCTGTATGTGAACATCTGACACCTACTTCCCATGCTGGTAGTGCTCCAGACCGGTCAGCAGGTAGACAAACACCGTCCTGAACTGCCTGTAGTCATCATGCCACTGCTGAAAAAGCACACAGGACGACCAACAATCAATTTATTTGCAGTTCATTTCTCTTTAAAGAATAAGTCTCCTGCCTTCTGTGAGACATTAACACATATATAGTGCTGCCATCAGATAATTTTGTTCTTTTTTTCATACAAAGTTTTTGTCCTCTCTGTGATTAGTGTCACCCAGACTGCCATACTTGAATATACATAGCTGTCATTCCAGTGTGACCAAATGTTACTGGGTTTACACGCTCCCCTGCTGGAATTCCAACCATGCAGATCAAAATAAACTTGTCAGATTAGGGATTTAATTTGCTCTCATACAGCAGAGACAACAGTGTGATGATGTGGTTTTGGGAACACACAGTACTTAAGATCTTGACAGTGTCAGTCTGACTTTGCTAGAAACTTCTGTGTGAATTTCATAGGAAGTACCAGGTATTCATCCATGTCCATGTCTTCTGGCTTAATGAGGCGCAGCTTGGCTCGGGCTTCCCTCATGATACTGATGGCCCTGCATGTATATAAAACACAGTTTAACAACACTGAGTTGCAGTTCTCAAAACTGGACACTAGATGGCACAACATGCACACCGTACAGTAAGACCTTCCATCCAGGCTTGTTTTGATTTTCTATGTACACACTGCACACCTCACAAACATTACATTTAGAGTCAGATTTGTGCACCTCTCATCGAAACTAAGGTTGCGGTCAGTGAACTGCTCAAGCAGCGTCCTCTCAATGACGCGCTTGGACGCCTTGTTCTGGAAGAAGTAGACCAGAGCGTGCTGCAGACGAGCATCCTCCTGAAGTGTAGTCTCCTCCTGGGAGAGCTCATATAAACGGGAATACTCTTCATGGAAGGCCTGAGAGAAGGACGGGAATTTACTAAAACAGACTGGTGTGTTTCTAAAAATGATTAATCATAAAGCTATTTTGAGCAACTTTATGTTGATAAAAGCACCAATAATACCTTAATGAGGCCAGCCTCTGGCCCTTCCTTATCAAACGTTTGTCTGGCCTTGGCTATGGCGAGAATGATTCCCTGCATAGCTGGAGTTAGCATCATCTAAGATATGTGATATGGAAAGGAGAAAAAATATTATATATAAGTATGAAATAAATAAATCTAAGAGGTAAATAAAGTGATATAAATGGCTTGTTTACCTCTTCATTGTATCCGTCAGCATCAGCTCTCACCATGATCCTGCCCACATTGGGTATCTCAACCTCTGAGACCTCGTTCTCAGGCTGTCGTGGTCTAGTTTGAACTTCCTGTTGCTCCTCCTGACCTGTCTGCTCCGTTTCCTGTTCCAGAGTCTCTGTGGAAGCTGCTGCTGGCTCACGTTCAGGCTCGAGTTCAGCTGCTGCTGCTGCCTCCTCATCTTTCTCCACATGGAGGTCAGAGGGTGCCTGATCATCGAGGTCTGCATCAAGACCAGGAGTCTGACAAAACAAAACATGTGAGCCTGTGTTTCTCTTATTTTATGGAGCAAAAGTCACACATTGTATCTGTGACTGTCAAACATGGCAGCTGACAGCTTTAATCTCTCATGCCCTTTACATTATCTGCACACCCCGTCTGAACCCCCAACACTATGCTAACCAGTGAAATCAGATCCTTGACCCACATGTACACACTTTATTTTTGTGGCCTAGAATTTCTGACCCATATTCTATAGGAGTGTGTGTGTGTGTGTGTGTGATGGATTTGCCCACCTGACTCTGTGGCTCCTTCTCAGCCGAGGCACAGCTCTGGCTCCGGCCCAAGGTGTCAGTGACTGTTGTGTTGCTGGTGTCACCTGGCTGGCATCCAGAAGTCTGGAGCGGTGGGGATGTTTCTGCTTCTTCTGGGGTCAGAAAACAAAGTGTTGAATATTGAATACGAGAAGACTCTTAGATCAGGACTACAGAATATCTGTTGTTTAAAGTTACTTATTTTTCAAGCATAACAAATAAAGATTAGAATAATTTTTGTCTGTAAATCCAAGTCATCGTCATCATGAAGGGAACAGATGTGCTTATTGAAAAATAACAGCGATATTGTGTCCACATTCCCCAGAAAATAACATTGTGCCAGCAGGAAGGGCATTTAACTTCACACTTATGAATCAATTTGATTTAGGAAGTACGAGTGGAAATGTGGAAAAAATGACCAAATGTTTGCAGTGAAGACTTGCTTGTTTGCACAGACCTTCAGGTTTCTCTGTGGGATCGGGCTCTGGTTCTTTCTCTGACTCTGGGTCTGCTTGTGGCTCTGAAGCAGCTCCCTGGTCCTCCTCTTCCATGGATGGTCCAGACTGGGGTGCAGGCTCAACAGGTGTTTGCTGTATACTATCCACATTTGAGCTCGGGGGCTCTGCAGACACTGTGGACTCTTCCTGTGGTGTTGCTGTCTGGCAGAACTGCTCCTCCCATTCCCTGAGCTCCTGCTGGAACCATCGGTTGTCTTCATGGACAAAGCGTCTGAGGATGGGGGGAAGGGAGTCCATGCCATGGAGCACCTGACCTGTCTCGTCGTCTGTGTCTTCTGGGTGGATGTGAGACATTGCTAGTTAGTAAATGTGTACACTTTATTGATCATAAAACTCAAAAAAACAAAACAAAAAACACAGCACCTGTGATGAGGTTGGGCAGCCTGTCGTCAATGTACATCAGACAGTAGGCGCTGGCGTTGGTCATGCCGCCAAAGGAGTCCCGTTCCAGCTCCTCCCATGATGACTCAGTGATGCTTATATCATTGTACTTCATCCAGCGCTGGTTAGCATGGTCATAGATGTAAGCCCAGTAGTGACCTGCTGAAGCCTGACCCTCATGAACAAGCACTGCATGGAGTCTGTACGGCACCTAAATAACAGCAGAAGAGTACATTGTGTGCTACTCAATTAATAGAAATACAACCTTGAATCAACCTGTTCTTATTTGTATCGTGTTGTTCTCTTTGTATTAGATTATTTTGTGTAATCTAATCACAGCTGCACATGTAAAATATGTAACTGAATAACTGTTAAATAAGGTGAGTGGAAGGTTTACCTGGCAGAGACTGTTGTCTGAGTACATGCCCTCGAGCATCTGAGTAAGCCTGTCAATACTGGCTTTTAACTCTGGTGTGAAAGAAAAACACACAAACACACAAAAAAAACAGTTTTACCAATAAATATTTTGCAATACAAGTCAGACGAATCAACTTTAAAATGCTGGTGTGAGTCAGCTGAGAGACGCTGGACTCTATTTTCATGCAAGATCTCCTAAGGCATACTTATGTTATTTCCCTTTACACCTTGTTCTTACTTGTGTATAAATATATATACATCTCAGGTATTTCAGACAGACAGACTCCTTCAGACAAAGAAAAAAATCAATCCATCTGCAGTCAGTTAAGTTTGGTTCTCCTCTCTGCCCTCCTATCTGCATGTATAGAAAGCCTAAGGCAGGGAGAGCAGCAACAAAGACCACATCAGTCCTTCTTAAAGCCATAAATTCTCATTTTCAGGTGTTTAGCACCAAACTATAGACTAACTTTTTAGACAACACACTACAGCTTCTTGGTGCATGCTTTCAGAGGAATACCATTTATGTCGTTCTCTACTTCAGTTCTCCAGCGCTGCAGGCAGGTTTTTACAAAGTGCAGCTCCTCCTCAGTGATGCTGTGGGGGGCTGGGTGCGGTGAGGAGTCCATGGGGTGTCTGCACTGGGTGAATGGCTTGTATATGGGGGTCCTCTGACAACTTGAGACCAGGTTTTCTGATGAATCTGTCTCTCCAGGTTCACTGATTAAAAGAAGAACGTCAAATTTAGATGGCAAGCAAGATGTTTTTGAGATTCTGTTATTAATGATGATTTTAATTATAAGCACCTGTCGTCCTTTGAGACGGCTTCACTGAGCGGGTGAGTCGGAGTCGGTGAAGATGCTGCTAATCTCGGGTCTTCGGCTGGGGAAACACTCGTGGGCTTGGTGGTAGCAAACTCCAGGACAAACTGAAGCATGTCAGCCAGGGGATACTTGGTCGGTCCTGAGCCGTAATTTTTATAACTGTGAAAAAAAAGAAGAAATAATTAAGAGTGATAAATTAAAGCCAAATGTCAGCGGGATCAGCTGACTTACCACTCGAGTTTCTGTTGAAGGGCTGCGAGCTGTTCTTTGAGTTTTTTCACTTCACTTCTTCTTTCGTGTGTCCGTTCTATGTTGTTGTGGAGATATCTAAAAAAAAAAAAAAAAAAATTACATGTCTAATAGTATATCAACTGAACAACTCTGTAGACTCACCTGTCCATATAAATGATTTGAGGAAACTCCAGTTTCTTGTGTATCTTCTCAGGACGTCCAAGCTGAGTGTTGAATTCAAATCTGGAAAGTTCAAATGTCAACACTGGTGGCAGCTTTTTGAACCATCTCTGCAACCCAAAAAAACAGATCAGATCAGCATATTTCACACTTAACCAGACATGATGTGTGTACGTGTATGAGCTGATGAAAGATGTTCACCTCACGCCCGGATGTGATGCTGTGATCTGAGTGTAGTGACTCGATCTCCTTCTCAACCATTGCACCTTCCAGGCATTCATCCAGGTTGTTGAAACCATTGACTTGCAGGGGGTACTGGCCAAACTGCTCAATATTACATAACGTCTTACCTAAGCAGAACCACATACATGTAAGTGACTGAGAAATTCATTTATACTATCAGTGATAACTGGCATACCTTCATGTTTTCTTTCTGTCACAAAGGTACCGTAGAAAAGCTGGACCATGGGGTTATGTTGTTTGTCGTGTGCGTTTCTACAAGTAAAAACATAAGATTATGTTGAAGTATCATTGGACAAAAATCATGGTGGATGAAGCCAGCATGTGCAGGAACTTACTTTCCATTGGCAGCCAGCTGAAAAGCATCCTCTAGCCAGTCAAGAAGTTTGTGTGAAAACTCGCTGACATCCTTAAATGGGAGAAAAATTAAACAAATTTAAGTTGAATTGAAAAAATTTGAGTAAATCCGTGACAACTAAAGCTTGGACCTCTACTTAATATATAAAATCTATATTTATGTTGAAAAAGTAAATAAGTAAAAATCAGCGTAGTGACGTCAAAACGTCATCTTTTGACCTTTTCGTTGTAGATGAACTGAAATAAAAAATGTTTGTAATGTGTGAGTCACAGAAGTAGAACTGTGTTATGATGGCATAGATTTAAAACAACAGAAACTCCATATTAGGACACTAAAGGGATCCCTCGAGCACTGTGATGGGCTACTTGAGCCATTGGTCCATGTAGACATGAACTGCTTTGATGTCATGACTCAGTTATTTGTGATGTGTTGTCATGGTGACAAAAGAGAGTTTTTCATTTGTTGGTTTCAGCGAGCATCGTCATTATTTATCCAACTAAAACACCAAAGTTTCTCCATAGACAAAAACAAAGCACATGAGAGAGAGAGAGAGAGAGAGAGAGAGAGAGAGAGAGAGAGAGAGAGAGAGAGAGAGGCTGGTGATGTGAAACAACCCTCAAGCAGTGGCTACATATTTCATGGAAGCTGAGCGGATAATAACAAAGTGCTGTCAGATCTGATGCGCTGGACCAGACTCTACTTTCAGACAAAAGCTTTACGTACCTGCTGGGCCTCACTGGTCCTGAAAGCATCACGTAGCAACTCCACCGCGGCAGAAGGATCCACAAACCTGCGTGTGGAGCCCACCATGAGGGCAAAGAGGCAGCGCAGCTCCTGCATGAAAGCGATGTTCCTCTTGTCCTGTTGACATCACATTTTTTTCAATTTTCAAATACTTTATTGATCCCAGAGGGAAACTGACACTCACTCCTATATTTTATATTTTCATGCACACACACACTAAACCCTTGGAGGAGAGGAGGAATGGTTTGGTGGTTTGGTGCCTTGCTCAAGGGCACCTCAGCAGTATCGCGGAGGTGAACTGGCACCTCTCCAGCTACCAGTCCACCTCCACATATTTTGGTCTGAGGCTGGACTTGAACCGGCGGCCCTCTGGTTGCCAACCCCAAACCCCATCCGGACTGAGTCACACACTGTGCAAAATGGACAGAAAAATGAAACAGGAGAAATCCTGATTGTAGTTTACTCACTGAATGACTCTTACACTTCTCCAGCACTCGCTCAGACAGATGGTAGTTGAGGACCAGTCTTCTGAACACAGGCAGGTGGAAGAGCGACTGCAACAACAATAACAACAAGACATTAATCAAGCCTTTAAGTGAAGGTCAGATCCGAACGATTAACAGATGGGAGAACATAATTACAGAAGCCAACAATATGTTTAAAAATGTAATCTTTGATCACAACAAAAGGCTGTCCTGGATTATCATAGCTTGTTAGCATTGGAAAGTGTTTCCACCTGCAGGTTAAGGAGCTATTATGTTAAATAATATGAGCATCCTAACCACAACCCCTACATCCAGTCATGAGAGGACTTAATATCTTTTTTTTATATATATATTTCCATTTGTGGAGGAAATTCAATTATGTCTTATCTCATTTTCACTGTAATTTATCCCTCAAATGATAAGAGAGGGAATGTGAGCTGAAGGCTGAATCATGTGGTCACTCATCAAACTAATCTGCTTTTTTTTCTTCTTTTCTTTGTTTAGTCGCCCATCAGTTTTAACACTCAAGGCTATTGACAGCAGCAAGAAAGCAAACAAAGGGCTATCATTTGAAGACCATTTGTATTCCAACAACACTGTCACATTTCCATGTTTCACTTCCCAGATAATTACCCCTGTCCTCTTGGGGAAGGGGGGGGGGGGGGGGTTGACTTCTAAATTGATGCAGAAGCATATCTGAGTTCAACAGAGACAAACAATCACCATCTCTGGTCCAGTTGCTATTTAATTATCCGCACAGCTTGAATATTTCACCGACTGCTCCGCTTTCTGCCACATGATAGGCTGAGTGCAGACTGGAATGGGCTCATAATCGAATTTGCAGCTGACACACACACACACACACACACACACACACACACACACACACACACACACACACACACACACACACACACACACACACACACACACACACACACACACACACACACACACACAC
>JAVQJX010143970.1:0-13784 GCA_036025115.1 Ambassis agassizii
AAGGCCTGAAAACAGGAACTGTACCTCTCTTGAGGCAATTGAATCTGATTACAAAAAAAACAAAAAAAACAAAAAACACTGAACTAACTCCTTCCCTGAGATTAGGCAGTGATTTCAGTGTACGGAATCAGTATACTGTTGTCAAGGTGATTAATCAATTTGTATTAAGCAGAACAGGAGGATTTGATTAGCTTCAGCAAAGGTGAGTGATGGAAGCAACCGAGCAGCATGAAAGTGAACACAACAATGTGTCAAATAAAACTGTGAGGCTGACATCTTTGTGTGAGGTTGTAGTGTAGCGTATATTGGATAGAATGATAATAAACTTCCTTAACATCTATCATGCTTATGACTAGTGTTACAACAGAACATTGAGCTGATGGATGCGGAGTCACCTGCGTGTTATTAAACTACTTTGTCGTCCTCGGCGTCTACGTGCAGTGTGTCAGGCTGAGTTTGGTCACGCCTTCCCTGTGCATCTTGTAGAGAAGCTTGAACTCGCTGGGCAGCTGGTGGGTTTCCTGCCACTTGGTGGTGAATTTGGTCCCTTTCTTGTCGTAGTAGTGATAAGGCAGGTCTTTGCCTGTGTTGGGATCCCAACCGAAAGGCCAGAAACCGTACAGGTGGATCTCATCGCACATGGCGTAGGCCAGAGTGTACATGAGGATCCCAGTGCTGAGACGTTTGGGAGACAGGTTTTTAGTCTTCCAGTATCTGTAACAGAAGTCACCAGATATTAAATCCAATATAATCACCAAAAACTCATTTTTACTCTATGTGTTCATTTCAAATTCATATTTTCATTTTCACGACAGAGGCTGGAACTGCCGTGAAAGTCACTGTTTGTGGTGACAACAACAGTGTTTCATTCTGCTTATTGTTCTGGACTCGTAGCCTGCATGTGCATTGTTTTTATAGCAGCAGTCAGTGGAGACCAAAAACGGGACAAAAATGTCTACATATCTTTTTTTACTATAGGCCCAATTTGTTAAAGGTACAATGCAGAATATTTTGTCACCCCCTTCTGGCTGCAGATGCAATTACACCTCCTCCACTTAAATAACATAAATGTATTGAAATTTACTTGTTGACATCATGCATGATGTTTCCCGGCCAGGCCAGTTCGACCTTCAGCTGTCCCTTGTGCTCCACAAAGAAGTCCACCAGGGTCCGGGTCACTGTGGCTGAGGTATGCAGGAAGAAAGCAGGGATCCACAGGATGGCTCCCTCCAGTTTCTTCAAGTTGAGGAAGAAATTATTCCTGTCCTGAATGGTCAGCAGGTTGTTGTAGTATCTCTCCAGGATGCTGGGGTTGAAGGTGGTCAGGTTGGTCTTCTTGCCCACATCCTTGGAGTAGACCTCAGTGGGGGCGAAGTTGCAGCGGAAGACGAAGTCGGCTTGGTCGATTTCAGGGCCGCAGTGGCTGCCGGTGAGGATGCCGCTGTTTCCCACCACAGCACACATGCTGTAGTGCCTGTTGAGGAGAGGAGAGTTGTCCGGCAGCAGGGACTTAAAGTTGTTACTGATGGAAAAGACATATTTGTGGCTGGAGTAGTCAAAGTGCATCAGCTGGCCGACACGGACGCTGTTCTTTGTGAGGGAGAAGTTGTTGGGAATGTCGATGTAGCTGAAGATATCTTTCCTGGGGGGAAAGAATTTTTGCTCACTATTGGGTAAGTTTCAAGGAGCACAAAGAAACTGATGATGTCTTACCTCTGCTGATAAAACGCCGTCTTGTTGAACTTCCATTTGGACGGTTTTCCTTGGAGCTCCTCGTTCAGGGCGTTAGTTAAGGGAATGAAGGAAGGGTTCAAGAAATTCATGGCGAACTGAGACCTGAAAACAAATAATGAATAGAATCATACTCTATTGATCCCTGAAGGGAAATTACAGGCGCCACAGGCAGCATTGCAGGTGGGGAGGGGGGGGGGGGGGTTTGATGCCTTGCTCAAGGGCACCTCAGCAGTCACTCTCCAGAGGAAAGCTGCCACCTCTCCAGCTACCAGCCCACCTCCATGTGTCCAGGGCTGGACTCGAACCAGCGACCCTCCGCTTCAAAGTCCAATGCCCTATATGTGTCAACTGTGAAGTCCTCCTCTTCTTCTGTGGTTTTTATTGATAATTACTGTGTCAGATTAGCAGCATTTCTTTCATGTTTCATTGTTTTATGTCATCTTCTTATAATAAACCTGTTTTAGAAAAGAAAACGAACTATGTGAAGCATTAAAAAAAATATATGATTGATCTAAGGTTGATCAATGGTCATCAGGTCCAGCACCTTGGACAGCTCTCTGTTTGATTGACAGGAGAAGCTGCGCACAAAGGGCCTCCTCTGCACCTTGTCCTCTCATCTACCTACAAACAAGCTTCTGCAAAAAAAAAAAAAATTACTCACCGAAAGCCTGCATGAAACATAATCCTCGGGCCTCCTGTGTAATATTTAGAGGAGGCGAAGAGGCTGTCTTTTCGCAGGGAGACATAGCTGATGAGCGACAGGATGAGCACGGCGACGCACAGAATAACCAAACCCAGGGCCTTAGCGATGCGGGCCATGATGGGAGCGTTTTCATTCCCTGTGTGTAGCTGAGGCGAGGCGTTGGCCTATGTTATCACACACGCACTGCGTCTTCTGCAGGAACTCATCGGCTCATATAATCGTATAAAAAGAGCATGTGGTGGACGTCGGCTGCATGGTGAAGACGTCGCGGCTGCGTCCGCTCTCATTCCTCTGACTGCTCCGCTATGTGCCGCCTCGACCCCCCTCCAAGCTGCAGGTTTAATCAAGGAGATGGAGCAGAAATTCCGTGTCAACACTTCCAGCCAGCTATACACGACAAGCCCCGTCCACCACCAGCAGCAGCAGCAGCAGCAGCAGCAGCATCATCATCACCCCCTCCCTCACAGAGATACAGGCTGCACAAAGGGAAGCTTGTCCACTAATAAATTGAATGGGACAGAAATAGAGACATGAGGGGAAGGATTTGGAAGAAGAGGCGGGACACTCACATTCACAGAATGTGTGCAGCTTTACACTTAATCTCATCATCCTGTCTAAACTAAATTTGTAATTTATTTAAGTAATTCTACTGTGCAGAGCAGCATACAAAGTGCAATGTGTGCCAATAAGGAGGAAGAATGGCTGAAAAGTGAATGTGAACCCAAACGTGCAGTTCCTCACATGACCACTTGAGGGTGTCAAAGCCCACTGACCTTCATGTTAATATTTGAAAGACAGGTGGATGCCATGACAGATTCCATTTAGTGCTATAAAGACATGAGCGCTGCTCAGTAGTGAGATTTTAAATTCCAGTGTTTCTTCTTTTATTGTTTATTTCCACACAATTAAATCATAACTGCAACATTAGCTTTGTTTGTGTCAAATAAATTAAACATTTTTTTTGTTTACATGTGGGGAAGCCTGCTGATGTTGCATTTCTTCTTCAGGACGCCATTTTTTTTTCTTCTCCCCACCACTCAAGTGTTTCAGCTGAACATGTATTATTCATGATGATGGTTTCTTTATTGTTGCACTCTGCGGTTTTTGATTAAATACAAAGAGGAAACATATGGTAGATAAAAGGTCCTTTTTTTTATTTGGGAGGATTTTTTTTTGTTTAACCTCCCAACATACTCTTACATTAAAATACAATAAACATTATGCAGCATTCACAAAACATATTTTTTCATCTTTTTTTTTTCTTTTTACAGGTTATGTACATTTTTAAAACTTTTTGTTTGTTTTACAGTGAGCTTATCTTGGTAAACATCCATTCATAATCACAGCGTATCCATGCATTTACAGTCACTACAATGTCAGATATGTCACATGAGAATAATATATGCCGGTAGATACGTTTATATTTGCAGAATACTGTATGCTACGGAGTATAAAAAACAGTTGTAAAAAAAAAAGAAAAAGGATTGAGCATGTGCTAGTGTGTTAGCTGGTATTCAACAGTGACAGACGTCCCGCAGTTTGTCCTTGTGCTTCACTACTTTTCCTGGAATGTGTCGAGTTCAGACACAAACTAACATTCAGTTGTTTATCTATCAAGCTGCCATTTTGCATTATTATGATATGCTTATTTGTAACAATAAAGAAATATACAGTAAACTGAATGAACACAGGCACTTATTAATGATCAAAAACCCGTCACTTGGCTTACCTACGACACACACAAATCACACTTGTCTTGACTTTACTGCACAATAAAGACTGGTCACTTTCTGCAGCTGAGAAACGTGGAGGGGAAGAAGGCTCCTTCGCCATCACTTCCTAAGGAGCCACATGGACTGTTGTCTCCAGAGCTTAGGTCCTCACAGGAGTCCTCGCTGCAAAAGAAGAAGAGGTCATTAAGCTATGTTAGATGCTGCAATGCATTCTGGTCTATGAAGGGTGTTTTGCTGAACTATTCACCTCTCACTCTCGTCCCAGCTCCTTTCAGGAATAGTTGGCAGGCCGGGTACACTGAAGTGACTGGCCTGAAGGTTCTGAGCTGTTCTCCTGGATACAATCCAAACAAGCTTTTTGTTGTCCGGTTTGTTACATTCACTTGAGCGGTACTCGGTCATGCACTTGGCCACAAGTTCCTTCCAGTGGAGCAGCTCGCCATCACTGATCTGTGAAAAGAGGGAAACAGGAAACAAATAAGAGGGAATGCTTTTTCCCCACAGATCATTGGTGCACTTGATCAGAAAAGATTCTGAATTATTGATCTCAAAAGAAGAAAAAACCCAAAATGTCACACCGTAAAATTTCAAAATTCTATAGAGAAAAAAAAAAAAATCAGATGTTGCACTATAACTTCATACCTTTAAATGTCTTTGGATTAGCTGGACAATTTTCAACAACATGACTGAGTGGAGGGCTTCAAACTCATGAGCAACGAGGGACAGAGCCAACACGGATGGCTGCAAAAGGAGAACAACAGCAGATTAATTAGTACCAAGAATCAAAGAAAACACTGATATGCTGTGAAATTGTCGACCTGAAAACAATCCTTACTTTTGCTTTAGAGAAAACAAGCCGGCATAAGCAGGCTTTTAGTTGGGCTTCCAGTCTCCCAATGCTTGGGATGTCCTCCCTTAAAATATATAGAGGGAATCCTAATGTGATCTGCCAGTGCAAACCTCATAAAGTAGCATCTAATCGACCAGCTCCAGGAATAGAAAACAAGTAAAAATACAACACGCTTACCTTCCAGCAGGCAGGGACGTGAATGCTGAGTAGTAGAGGTGTAGAAAGGTCAATGCCGTCACTGCTTTGGGCTCCACGCTGACCTTCTCTGAGATGATCTTCTCCATGCGACACAGATCCGACACAGTGAACTTGCTTTGGCTGATGCGAATGAGTTCATGAGTGGGTGAGACATTGCTCTCATCCTCAACCATTTTGGCAGCAATGTGAAGACAGCTGACTCCAATACAGGGTAAGTGTTTGGGCTGCACCTTAACAATAACAGGAATAAGTGTGAGTCAACATCATGATTTGAACTCACATGAGTTCTTTCACATTATGCTTCATTACTTTCATAATGGTGAGGAATCTGTCGAGCAGATTGACAGCTTGAACAAACGTCTGGGTGCTGTATCCAAAGAAACTGGTCAGAGTCCACAGTTCCTCCACTCTGGTGTCTCTGGATTTTGCAGACACTCCACTGTGACTCTGAAAAAGCATCATTTTATACATTACAGAGACATCACTGGAAAACGGCACACTTTAGCTTAACCTAAGAAATGGTATAAAAGTAGGTCAGTAGGTTACCTCCGCGCCAGCCGACTCCATAAGCTTCAAACCAGTTTCCCTGGGAAGAAAGTTGTACTCCTTGGCACAACATGACTTCAGCTCTTTCAGCAGCAAGCTGTCAACTCCCTGAAGATCCCTCATCCTGGAAAAAAACATGTTTAATTTATTCTAGATAAAACTCAAAGAGTATATCCACATCAGACAAGTCTTAGTAGCCTATAGGAGTAAGGAGAAGAGCGAATATAAATGTTGTCTGCCAAACCACACCTCCTTGGGTGTCAAATATCACAAAGATTCCTCCACCGCCTAAAATCTACAATTACGTGACCTGATTGATCATCAAACTATTGTTAGAATATTGATTTGAATATTGAACATATTCATGAAATAATCTGGGGAAAATACGCAGAAGCAAAAAAACAAAGTTTACATTAGTGGTGTCTATACATCAAGTAAACACCAGAAACTAGGTCACCAAGCCAAACCTAACAGGAAGAGCAGAGATTATATATATATTCTTAAGACATTAACATATGTCATATCTGTTAACTGTATTCTCTTTTTGAATGAATAAAAATATCACATAAATAGCATACACAAATGCTAAAAAAAGAAAAAGAAAAGAAACAGGGGGCGTCACACACATAAAAGACTTCAGCGTTAGCTATGTCGCTAACACGAATCCACAAACAGACGCTTTACCTTTCTCAGAGCCGCCGAAGTGCAGGGTTAAAACAGTTCCGCGACTGAATTACAAATCTCACTTCTTCATGTTTCCATTTTGATCTCGATGTTGGGCAGCAAATGTTAAAAACACGACCCTTGATCCCAGCAGCGGAGCAGGCAGCGACCCGCCCTACATAAACAAGTAACCGCTAACCTACAAGTAAACTTCAAAGACCATAATGCACCACTGGAAACGCTGCGTGTTTGCGTCACCAGGGGAGGAAAAAAGCGGATGTTGACGGATAATTTCAAAATGTCGGCGCTAACGTTTAATTCACCGCGTTTGGACTTCAAATGAAGACAATGAGTTGATAATCTCACTAATCAGCCACTGTGATAAAGTTACGTGACTGTTTTTGACGAATTGTTAACAGTATGAGTGAACTCTACCTGGTAAGCTAGCTACTGATGATGTTTCCATGGAAACCAGACCTCACAACTTGCTAGCTGTTAGCTAGTTGATATTTGTAAACACGGACATTGATGGCTCTGTTACTCACTTGAAGAGAGATGTCATCAGACCTCCAGCTCTCTGAGACCCGGGGTTTCGGGCAATGTGATTCTACATATAAAAATGCGACCCTAGCAGAAGGAGCCGCAGGAATAGCTGGTAAGCTAATAAACGTTTGAGTAAATCAAACGCCCTGTTTGAGCAGTTATCATGTTATGTTTTTGCTTACTTTATAGATACCCATGACACCTCTTTTCAGCTGAGGTTTGACAGTCTGACACTGGAGGAACTGAGGTAACATTACTGTCTCAAAGTACACAGTATTTTTTATAATGTGGTGTTTAGAAGTTTGAAAACATGTTATTCTTGATCCAAAGATTATAAAGGTCATAACATTAATGTAGTTATATTTCTGGACAGTGAGGAGCTTGACAGGCGCACCAAAGAAACCCAGCGACTGCAAGACGAAGTGGAAAATGCAACCAGAGCAGCCTTGGAGAGGTTTCGATGCACAACTGGTGTCAACAGCTTATCAGGACAAAGCTGCCGTAAAGGTGGGTTTAATGTCTGTGTGGATACAAGCAGGCAGTGTCATTCAACATTGTCCTGTAGCAGCAGGGTGCTTTTCTCTGCACTGAGAGTATGAAAGCAAACATACTGAAGTTGAAAGTCCATCTCAGTTATGTAGGTTTTGGAAAAAAACATTAAAACTTTACTCTTTTGGCAGATGACTCACCTGGAGATTCAACCCACCAACCAGACAGCACTAAACCTGTGGACTGCAGTCCAGATAGTTTAAACGAGGAGGTGGCTCAAAGAGATATAAGCTCTTCTGGGGAGGAGGCATTGAGAAATGCAGTTGACGACTGTCTTCAACCGGTGTCTGACTTGCACAGAGACAAGCAACAAGAGGAATTTGTGAACCTGTATACTAAGCTGCATAAAGTCCAGGTGGAGAAGGATACCCTGTCTGATCTAAGGTGAACATGGAAATAAAGTTTGACTTCTGAAAAGAAACTGTTTAAAATCAGTTTGACCCACAAATGTTTTAATTTGTAGATTGAAGGATTCAAGGAAACATGTTGATCAGATGGAAAAGATGCTGTGTCTGTTGGAAGAGCTCCAGAACATTAAAAGGTCTGCTGACAGGAGGCTGCAGAAGACGGAGGATGAGGCGCTGGCACTAAATGGGAAATTACAAACACTTGAGCAGACAATAAAGGAGTTGTACCACACACTTTATGAGAAACAGTGTGGACACAACGTCATTATCAGCACTAACAGTGCACTTACACCAACACAGGTGTCTCTGGCTGCTAAAGTAAATGAGGATCTCAACAATGAAACTGGAAAGCTACTGTATACATATTCTTTGGTGAGTAAGAGTTAAGTAAGGACCATGTTAGTTACATTTAGGCTGTGCCTTTTCTAAAATTATGTTGTTTTTTTATTCATCATTTTGCTCAAACCAGTTCAAACAACACCAGGGGAGTGGAGAAAACAGTGGAGTAAATCAGCAAAACAGGTGATGCTACACAAGAAGTAGTTTTTATGCCACAAACAGGCAGTCAGTATGGTTAGTATGATGCTAAAGCAGTGTTATTAAATACTTTGACATTGCTGTGTCCTAGACTGGAAGACCTGATTACAAGTGTTGGCCAGGAGATGGCGATGTTGACTGACAAACTGAGCTCATCAAAAGACAGGGGTGTCAACTTAAATGGGAAAGTACAGCTGCTAAAGTGAGTGCTGATACAAATCATCATTAATGAGGAATTATCAACAGGTCATTTGTGTAATAATATTAATAAGTGTTATTCTTGTGCCCAGAACACTTGTACAGAGACAGGCATCACTGCAGGAATGTCAGATTAGGGAACTTGAGTCAACCCTCTGCAGTCATAAAAACAAGGTAAAGAATGTTATTAGTAAGAATTTGAGCAATCCAGCTGCTTATTGATATCCAGTCCTCTGAATGTATAGTATTACAATTATTGTACTACAACAATGCTGTTGCCTGTGTTGTGAATGTGTCACATAGGTTGGTTGTCTGGAGCAGCAGCTCACTGAGGCCCAGACTCAGCTTTTTAATACCCAGAGAGAAAAAGACCAGTTACTACAACAAGCAATGGAGCTTCAGTCCCATCTTGGACAACTTAAGGTACTGCAGCAAACAGTCTTTCTTCTATGTGACTTCTAAAGTCTGTATGTAAGCTATTGTTTCAGTAGTCTAAAGAACAGTGGTGGTGGCAGCTGCAGCGTCAGGTTGACTGAACATGATGTAACTTGCGTAATCTGCTGGTGAAACGGCTTAAGATAGGGGTGGGAACGGTTAAAGAGGATTGCCAGACTCAGATGGAGGCTGTCATAAGAGGATGGGGTTTAATAGTAGTGAGGTTGTACAGACAGTGACACCTGTCTTATAATGACGAAGTGTTCTCCGTCAGGGGTAAAAAAAAAAAAAAAAAAAAAGACATTTTGCTTCATTTTCTTACTTCAACTTAGTCTCATGTGTAAAAGTGTAAAGTGGAACATGCTTGTTCAAAGTGTAACACACAATGAAATGTGAAGACTGTGAAGATTCTGAGATTATATTTCTTCACACTGCCAAAAGATTATTATCTTTTGCCCCATGTAAGACAGCCAACCCATTATACCTGCTGCTTTATCCAGAGTTGCTGTGAGCAGCAGCAGTATGAAGCCCAGGAGGAGGTTCAGGTCCTGAGAGGACAGCTGGAGGTGGCCAGGGAGCAGCTTTGCAAAGCCGGTGAGGAGAATACCGGCCTGCAGGTCGAGCTGGAGCAGAGGGCCCGGGAGGAGAGGCAATCCCAGGAACTTCTGCGGGAGAAAAACAAGGAACTCCAATTCAGGCAGCAAGAAACCCAGCAGGTAATAAATCTTGGAAAGTATTTCTGGGAAGTTATGACTAATTGTTTTATTTACAAACTCTCTGGGTTTTTTTCAGCATTGTGCAAAGTTGGCTGAGGCTCAGAGTCAGTGCCAGATGCTGCAGACTGAACAAGAGGCGCTGAGACTGAAGCTGAAAGACAGTGAGAAGATGATAGATGTTCTGAGGTTGCAGATGGAGAGCAGCATCCAGATGACTGTGCAGCACAGCCACACCATCGACAGCCTTCATCAGGAGAACAGTCTCCTCAGCAACCAGCTTAACCAACACAAGCTGGAGATTCAGCAGCTCAGAGTGAGGAGACAAAAATACGACGACTCATGTGCTGTTCTATGTCACACTGACTCTTTTTTTTTTTTTTTTTATCATTCCCTGATCAGACCGAAATTGACCGTCACAAGTCAGACATGGCTGCTGCAGAGCTTGAGAGGCGGCAGCTTCGGGCTTCTGTGACAGAGCAGAATCAGCGCATCTGGGAGGAGACTCTAGAGAAACAGCAGCTTACCACTCAGCTGGAGCTGCAACGTGTGCAGTTACTCAACATTACCAGTGAGTTTGAATGTTTATCACCACAAAAGAGGCTCTTATCCAGTTATGTCATGCTCACATCATATGGGAAGACACTGGAGATGGAAAATGCTGGGGGGTTTTCTTGCTGAATTTAAGCCTAAGTTAAGTATCTCTGAGGCTTTTGATACCTCAGACCGGGAGACTGCAGCAGTCAGTTCAAAGTCCAGTTCCTAGAAAGAGTTCAGCTTTTATTTTTATTTCTCAAATCAGATTATCTACTTGTCCTGCTGTGAAAGCAAAGAACCATGTTCGGTATATTTATACTGTAAACCAAGCCCCTCAGTAGTTGCCTGTGTTTGCTTATGTGTATTCCTCTCTGTGCATCTGTAACACATGTGTTTGTGTGGGCACGGTTTCAGAGGAGCACAAGGAGCTGCAGCAGCTCCACAGCTGTAAGAATGAGGAGCACGAGGGTGTGGTGCTGAAGCTCCAGAGTCGCCTGAGGAACGCCCATGATGAGCTGGATGCGATGAGGAGCTCCCTGAGGACCCTCGAAGGAGCAGACGGACGAGGTTTGATCCACCTTAAAACTCCTTCTGATTTACATCTAATGTGATTAAATGTACAGATAACAGTGAATTATGGTCAACTTAATGAAATCTACAGAAAGAAAAAAAAAAAAAAGGAACAATCTGCAAAGTTCCGTTAAATTATTTCACATCCTCCTTTAACTCCCTCCAGTCGTAGAGATACAATCTAACATCATAAAAACTTTAAAATGATCAAAGCCTTTCCAGTGTTAAAGTTCTGTGTTTGATGCTCTGTCTCCTTTGCAGGTCTTCAGGTTGCCCTGAACATGCAAAAGGAGATCACTGCCAAGAGACAGCAGGTTGACTCTCTGCAGGGCAGAATCCAACATCTGGATGAAAAGGTGGAGAAGCTGCAGCAGGTGAAAAGCATGTTTACTCTCAAATACTTTTATTACCTTGAGTATTTTTGTTTTTTTTATTCCAGTTACACATTTTCACACACACACAGGACAAGCAGTACCAGAACCTGGAGACCCAGCGCCACCTGCAGGAGCTCACTTTGGTCAGAGAGGAGAAGAAACAACTCGCTAACGAGCTGGAGGCCCTACGCACTAAAGACCAACAGTTAAGGGACCGGATCAGCGACTTGGAGGCAATCCTACACAAGGTGGCGTTCATTTTAAGTCATTACGTAACCAAGAAACCTTTTGATGTGTCTCAGTTTGGGGGGGCTACAACCTTCAAAGCTTTTAACACTGACTGCACCACAGCAGTGTGACTCAGCTTTTTGACCTGCACATACAGCCAAAAGATGCATCCTGTTTTCTTAGTAGTGTCCTGTTAAGTCTCTTTTTCTTCATCTTCCCAAAGATGTCGGAAAGCTTTGCAAACTGTCAGGACTTCATCCAGCTGCAGGAGCAGCAGTTTTTCCGTCTGAAACTCAAACATGCTCTGGACTTGAAGGTGCTCCCTCCCTAAAGCTACAATGTATTTTACACGCTGCTTCTTTGTGCCTTTCTTATGTAACGTTTAATATGTTTTCTGTAGGAACTCCAAGGTCAAAATTTGCACGCAGCTCTGACTGTACCTGCACCTGATCTGGACTGCCCAACCCCATCTGTGCACACTGTCCCACCCACCTCCCAGCATGCCTCCAACACCCAGATCAAGGTACGGTCAGAAACTCTCCCAATATACACTATCTGGCCTTATACCCCCCTATGGCTCTAGTCCATCCAGTCCATGTGTGTCCATTTCTGTTTGGCTGCACAAACACACACATTCAGCACATCTGCTTGGCCTTTAAATCAAAAACACACACACTTGCAATTGCATTCCTGTGGCAGGAAGAGAAAGCAGACTGTAAATAATTTCAACACGGCTTGTTTGTCTCACAGCTCAGACTGTTCACTTAGTACACACACTAAATTCACATTGTATATATATATATGTGTGTATGTGTGTGTGTTCTGTCTTCCTGATAGTCAAAGAGGCATGAGGAGAGCACCGCCCGTGAGCTCAGATCGCTCGTCAAAGAGATCCGGGGAGTGATATCAGAGAACCACAGACCACACACCGATAACAGCACCGCTGGCAGCAGCTTCCACAGGAGGAGGTCTGCACCGGAGAGAGCGCACAGAACGGCATTGTACGTCTGCCTTCATTCCCACACACTGCAAGGATTAGCTTAGCTCTTAGGCGAGCTTAGGTCACATCTGAAATCATGTGATGCTACTAAGGGAGCAAGCAGTCACTGGAAAGGGGGGGGGGATCAATGTATGACTTGTTTCAGTTATCACACTGTACTGTATTATATGTTGCACCTCATTTCCCTCTGATCTAAAGCAGCTCTGACCAGGGTGGAGAAGTAAAAGCTGGCTGCAGGCAGAGGAGAAAAACCTGCGACGGGTAGGAAGAGTGACCACGCCTAATCACTGCTTTGACATTCTTTAACACCGATCATCATTTACCTTCATGTCATTCAACCATGTGACCTTTGACCCCTCATGCAACATGCAAAGCATCACAAAGCGTCTGTGGAAAGTGATGTAACGTGTGTGTCTGTCTGTGACAACAACACAGCGGGCTGCCTTTACTGAAGACAGCTGAGCCGAACGGGAAAACAAACCACAACAAGTCCTTCAGAGAGAGTGAGTGTCATAACAAGTCCATGCTGTACATACACACATACACACGAATCATACACACATCAATCCAGAATGTCACTGATAGCTGCACTCTGACTCTCCAAATTTTCCAGGCCATATTGTACCAAGTCTGGTAAAGTACAGCTCCACCACTCAGCTCCTCTTTCTGGGCCGCAGGTCACCCGTCCACACTCTCCTGACCTCTGACCCCACCAGCTAAGAGGAACAACTGTCCCGAGGCCTGCTCCTCTTCACTCAGTGAGTTGTAGATACAATATTGTTATGAAAGCCCTGCATTGGAATAGATTATATTTTCTGCAGCACACTGTTTAAGTTTTATTTCATTTCTTATTTTTTTTGTCATGCAGGTGATGAAGATCTTTTTTTTTCTTTATCTCCAATCAGGTGTTTTTATATATATATATATATGATTTATTATTTAAATAAAGTATTTGATACATCATTAAAGTCTGATGATTTATTTAAGAGGTCAAGAATAAGACAAAAATGTATCTTAAGCTATTGTTTTATCAGAGTAAGACAACATTTTACAGACACAATATGGCGTCACTAATGCTGCAAACAGTACGTAATTGTCTGTGTGCCCCTTTACACACACACACACACACACACACACACACACACACACACACACACACACACACACACACACACAGACAGACAGACAGACAGACAGACAGACAGACAGACAGACACGTCTTCGGGGACTTTTGTTCCTCTTCATAAAGACTCTAGTGTCAGAAAC
>JAVQJX010143990.1:0-11788 GCA_036025115.1 Ambassis agassizii
TAGAGTTGCGATAAAAGAAGGTTTACAGTGGTCTGTTTTGATGGTGTTTATAACATCTGAGTGCATATCTGACCACACAGAGAGTAAAAAGACAAGTGTCTGATTGTGAGTGTACAACGTGGGGGTTTCAATTCTAACCAAAACGTAACATATGGTAGTCTAACATGAATCCTCTTTATCTCTTGATATTTCTTGTGTGATGTCTAGATCGACAGGTGCCCTGGTCCCTCTGGTAAATGGGGGTGTGGCATTCTTTCTACTTGTTGCTGGTTGTTAGGCTCTGAAAGCTTACGTAGGCTGGCTCTCTAAATCCCATTGGAACAAAATGCTTGTTTTAAACATTTCACAGTGCATTCTAAATACACCTGTAGAAAAAAAATGCCTGTGAATGAAACATTGCACAGGTCAGGATGGATCCTTTTCTCAGAAATGTCAGTAAAAAGCAATCAAAGCCATGGACAATAAAAACATGTTGTGTATTGATTGTAGAAGAATGTGCTGCTGTATTGTAATTGCACGAATAAGGAACTGTAATTTAATTAGCTCTCAGCAGAGGCTGGATTTACTTTCTTTAATGTGTACACATTTGATTGCAAGAGTTTGGGGGGGGGGGGCGGGGGCTATGACTTATATTGCCCAACAGTAGGTCCATTCAGCTCAGGTAATTTAAATGGTGTTAAGACAGTTTTTTTTTTTGCCTTATTAAAGTCTGGCCCCATCTGACCCCCCCTCTCCATTATTCTTTGATCTACACTGAATTCTTAACTTCTCCACAAACCACCACCTCATTCAACAAAGGATGTCTGTATTCACCCTTTTGGCTGGATTCTTATTTCCCCCTGTAGAGTGGCATCATTTCTAAGAATTTCTTTTGATCTTCTCAGTAATAGATAATGCTGAATATTATTTAGGAGGTTTCCTTCTTTGGTCATTCAGATAGAAATCCAAATACATGTCTAATGTAAAATGCACTAAAGTATGTTGAACACAGATTTAAATGTTGATTAGTCAAATCTAGTTAATTGTAGTCCATATAGTAATAGTATAGTTAATCTGTTGATGCTCATGCAACTTTTGGAGTCAGTGCTATGTGGGATCGGTAGCCATTTTTGATTTTCCATGTAAGATGCACTGGCAAGTGGCCAGCTAATGACCTAAGATTTCCATAGATATTTTGGCAGGGCTGTTAATAGAACTATAGCAGCAACATTACTGGATACAAAACATACTTCTGTTTGTACATTGTAATGTTTGCATCAAATACATACACATCTATTTAAAGTTGTACCTGTACTGTATGTGTCATCGAAAACCAAAGGGAAGCGATAATGCCTCCTCAAATGTGGAGAGAGAGAGTGTGTGACAGAATACATCTGGAGGTTTAGAAAGTTATTTTCAAGGTAGTCTGTGTTAGAATTCACAGCTCTTTGTTGTAGATGTTGTAAATGTCTATAAAAATGGCTTCGTCTACATACTTGTGTCACATGTTGTGTGACCTTTAAATTCCTCTTACCTTGTATTGATAACAAAAACGAGTACAGACTGAAGATTTTAGCTACTTGCTGCAGAGTTAAGGCTTTTGTAAAGTACTATTTTATGTAGTCTCATGTTGAAAAGCGTGTTTTTTTTTCATAAAGCTGTGGATCACCTTGGCCATGTGGCACATCCCATCTTTTAAAGGTGTCTGCTTTGTCCAAGTACATTATGTTCCAGTCTACCAAACGTCCATCTCACCACTGGATAGCTAGATAAAGAATAATAATTGCCATCATTGCTGTAGTAGCTTAATTTTGCACCAAAAGCCAGATAAAATGCATTTCTACGATGAGAGATACAAAATGCACCTAAATAAGTTTCAAGTTTGATTTGAATAAATTGAGATGTTAATTGTAAGTACAGCAGGATTTTACATTGACAGCATATATAATGGATCACTGCATATAAACCTTTGCACAACTTTCCAGGGTTAATGAAGTTAATACTACTTTACAAGATTTCAGAATATAGCCAGTGGGTCATTTGAACCCATTGCCCTGCTTCACTAAAAAAAGTTGCTTGTCTTGCAACTGTCACAGCAACTTGACTGGGCAAATTTGACTCCTGCTACAAGCACATGTTCTGTTTTGAAGAATCTGGCTTGTGGCTGTTTCATCTGTTTTGGATGATGAATACACAGAAACACAAGTCTTGCATCTTAGCGTGTTCTTATAAATATTTAAACGTTTTCCCATAGCGCATGTGCTCCTTGAAGCTCCACTGAGAGGAATTGAATTTCACCTGCTTCTTTGTCTCTCCACTTTTAATGCTATCATCACTGGTTAATGAACTGGTTAACTGAATAAAAATGATAGAACATATTGACATGCTTCAAGGACATAATGTAGCAGTTCATGTGTCAGTCTTCTGCCAAACCATGATGCCTTTGATACTAACCTGTTTTTTTTTTCTTTGTCTTTTCCAGAGAATGCCAGCTCCGATCAGACTGCGGGAGCTGATCCGGACTATCCGGACAGCACGCACCCAGGCAGAGGAGCGTGAGATGATCCAGAAAGAGTGTGCTGCTATCCGCTCGTCCTTTAGAGAGGAAGACAATACATACCGCTGCAGAAATGTGGCAAAGCTACTTTATATGCACATGTTGGGCTACCCGGCACACTTCGGGCAGGTATGTTTGCTAATGGATGAGTGGAAGGGCAAAAAGTATAGTAAGTGTTTAGATTTCTAGTGCTCATAGCCCTCAATAATGTTGTGATGTGATGCCTTTTTTTTGTAGTTGGAGTGTCTGAAGTTGATTGCATCCCAGAAGTTCACTGACAAACGAATAGGTTATTTGGGAGCTATGCTGCTGCTGGACGAGAGGCAGGATGTCCACTTACTAATGACAAATTGCATCAAGAAGTAAGTCTTGGGCCTTGTTGTTTCTTGCCAGGTCTTTGTGACATAAGTCTGTAGTTCTTCATACTGTTGTGCTTCCCTACTTTATTTGACTTTTTTTTCCCACAACAGTGATTTGAATCACAGCACACAATACGTCCAGGGCCTGGCATTGTGCACTTTAGGCTGCATGGGATCCTCAGAAATGTGTCGCGACCTGGCAGGGGAGGTAGAGAAGCTGCTGAAAACGTCCAACTCTTACTTGAGGAAAAAAGTAAGCCTCACATTCTCATGATTTTATGGCTACATAATGACTACATTTAAAATGGAAAATAGGGCGTTTACTCAACCATTACAGTTGACACCCAGAATGACAAAATGTGTGAAACGTTACAGCATTGTCTTATTTCAATATTTGTTGACAGGCAGCGCTGTGTGCAGTTCATGTCATCAGAAAGGTGCCAGAACTCATGGAAATGTTCCTTCCAGCCACAAAAAACCTGCTGAGCGAGAAGAACCATGGTGAGTGTCAGTAGTTTGGAGTCAGGATGCAGTTGCTGGCTCATGGGGGGGGGGGGGGGGGGAGTGTGGTCATCTTACAAAATGGAAGATTTTGTCCTCTTTCATAGCACTATGCTCAGAACAGCTGGACTGCTCATGTCCTTTTTGTGGTGTCCTTTGCAGAGGACAGTGGAATTAATGAGTCTGTCATAAACTCTGGGGCCTATGTGTCCCCCACATATTGAGTATACGCCCAAGGAAAAGATCTTTGGTAACAGTGCTGAAATATGCAGATTGTTTCTGACACTGTGTGACAATGCAGCAGTAATTGCTTTAAGGAAGAAAGGCAGTTAATTACCATTCTTAGAGATATGCTCTTTGTTTACCCAGCACTGAACCCCATGTTTACATGGAAAATTTGTGTGGTGATGCACACTGTAATGTATATTTTAACTAAACCAACATAGTCAGGAATGTCACCAAGTTGTCCTAGTATCTCTTTCTGTCCTTTTTATTTTCAACATTTGGTTTTACAGTATGATATATTCACATCTTTGTTCAAAGCTCACTCAAAGATTTTACTTGTAGAAGTAGAGCCTGGCTCAACATATTAATTATACACAGGGCCAAGTTGCTGTGAGATTACTCTATAATACATGGACTAATTCTTATGTTACAACTCAAAGATGTAAAGACAGAGAGACGAGAGAGTTTCTGGATCTGAATGGTGGTTGTGAATGAACAAAGCAGATAACAAAACTGCCGTTTTTGGCACATTAAGAGCGATTGAAAGTTTATTTTTTTTCTCTTTTCACAGGGGTTCTCCACACCTCAGTTGTCCTCCTCACTGAGATGTGTGAAAGAAGTCCTGACATGCTGGCCCACTTCAGAAAGGTACAAACTGATTCTCACCATAAGGAGCTTAATGTGATTACTTATGCATTTGTCTTAAGCTCACGCCACATTTCATTCTCCCTTTGGGTGCACATTTTCTTTTGTTAGAGTTAAGCTGGACAAATATGTTAACATTGTTTGAGGTTTGGACTGCACTACAGGTTTCCTCTATGTTCAAAGTATGTCTGTAGTCTTTTATCTCCTACCGCTGTCTTTTCCTCTTGTATTTCAACTGCTACTGTACCTCTCCCTCTCTAGGTGTTATAAAAGTATGCCAGAAGCACCACTCCTCATGCTCATGTTCTGAACATTATTTTAAGCTCTGAAAGTGAATGATTTCCAGTTTCCCCTCCCTAACATCTACCTCATATTTTTTCTGTCATTTGTCTTTGTTACAATTCCTGCATTGTGTTAGAATGAGAAGGTAAGAGTACATTCTGATCTCATAGCTGGTGCATGCTGTAAATAGTAATCACTTCTCACAGTCACCTCAGATGTAACCAGATTTGTGTTGAGTACCGTCATGTTGTATTTTAATTTTGTCTCTTAATTTCGTTAACTTGTACAGTGATCATCAATTTGTCAGTGTTTTTGAATATTACACAAGAGTTTTTGGTCCATTTGTCAGATGTTCTTCTCACTATTGTTTTGAATCTCATTATTTGCCTAATGTGCAATTCATTTGGTCTATTCAAAAGCAGATGGGTGGGAGTGTTTTGGCCACAGCAGTTTTCCCCAGAAACGGATGATTTTCATTATGTTTGTCACTGTCAGAGAGGGACTTACTTATGATTATTATATCAGTAACTGTGTGAGGTATCTGTAAAGAGGCGGTGTTTTGAGAAGGTCTTTGGCAAAAGTACCCGTAGGACTTCAGGTTTATATGTATTCCTCGTTTGTTTTATGAAAGTCCACTCTGGGTTTTGGGGGTTGCTTGTTTGTCGCCACATCCACTGCAGGGAGGATTTATATCAATTTCACCTCTGTGCATTCTGTAAAGTGATCTGGTTTGGAGTGTGTTCAGTCTGGTGAACAGAGTGTCAAAGCAAACTGAAAACAAAAGTGGCAAAAACAAGCCTTCTAACAACATCTTTCCTTGAATTTGTTTTTAGTGCACAAGTTACTCTTTATTATTATTATTATTATTATTATTATTATTATTATTATTATTATTATTATTATTATTATTATTATTATTATTATGCATGAATATTCAACAACTAGGTTAGTATATCCAGTGCTGCTTGTCTGTGTATTATCTGGGCTTAACACACTCAAGAACCATCACTTTACTGAGTGCATCAGAGTGAAAACAATACCCAATCCTTTGTGTTAATACCACATGCAATGACAAACTGTTTCCCAAAAATGAAGGAGTATCCCTTTAAGGCAAGATTTAGATGACCTGTATTAGAAAGCATTTAGAGATTGAAGGCATGTAAATAGAGAATAGTAAATTATTGTGAGTCACCATAAAATTCTGTGTATTTAGCAGTGCTCAGAATGGCAGAATTGTGTGCAGATTCTTTTTCTCTCAAAGTGAAATGTTCTAACCCAATGTTTGCTTAATTAAGATTTTGATTTTACTACCTCAAAAGTGATACTCTACATGAATTAATATGAATCCCTTCATTAAATGTTAATTAAGAACAATGTTCTATAAATGTTGATGAGGTGACATGTATGCCCCTCACACTGTTTGTGACACCTTTCTTTTTTCCTTGTTGTTTTTTTTTGTAGCTTGTTCCACAGTTGGTGCGAATCCTGAAGAACCTAATAATGTCTGGATACTCTCCTGAGCACGATGTGTCTGGGATAAGTGACCCTTTTCTGCAGGTAATAACCCAGCTTTTTTGACAGTTGTAGCCCCTACAGTAAGTGCAAATTTGATTTGATGCTTCTGTTGTTAAGCTACAGGAGGACAGGAAAATCAATACAATCACACACGCATAAGAATACGAGAAGCCAGAATTTACCTGTGGCCACAAAAATGTGGCTGTTTTGTTTTTATCATTTAGGTGCGGATATTGAGACTACTGCGGATTTTAGGCAAAAGTGACGATGACTCCAGTGAAGCAATGAATGACATTCTTGCACAGGTCAGAATTTAAAAATGACCCCTCTTTTTAGATAAAGGTTTATGGGTTTAGTGTTCTGTTAAAAAAAACTCATTGTATTTCTGCTTGCAGGTGGCAACAAACACAGAGACAAGTAAAAATGTTGGCAATGCAATCTTGTACGAGACTGTACTGACCATAATGGACATCAAGTCAGAAAGTGGACTAAGAGTGAGTTAATTGACTCTGAGAAGAATCTGATGGGAATAGTAATCATCTTGTTAACCCATGAATGTCTGTTTTCAGGTCTTGGCCATTAACATACTAGGTCGCTTCCTTCTTAACAATGACAAAAATATAAGGTAATTGATCCCCCTACTGTACTCCTATGACTTTGCGAGTGTGGAGTAATCCAGAACGTTATTAATTCCTGTTTCGTCTTTATTTAACCATTCCAGATATGTGGCATTGACATCTCTACTAAAGACGGTACAAACAGACCACAATGCAGTACAGAGGCATCGGAGCACCATTGTTGATTGTTTAAAAGACCTGGATGTGTCCATCAAGAGGTGATTCACAGTGATTACATTTCACTGCAATTTCCCCTCTCCATATCATTTAGCTAAGCCTGTGCCTGACTCATGTCTAATTTTTTTTGCTGTGAAGACGTGCAATGGAACTGAGCTTTGCTCTGGTGAATGGCAACAACATTAGAGGCATGATGAAAGAGCTGCTGTACTTCCTGGACTCCTGTGACCCGGAATTTAAAGCAGACTGCGCATCAGGAGTGTTTCTAGCTGCAGAGAAGTATGATACACCCACTTCACTATATGTTACAGCAGAACTCAGATGCATAAATAAGTTGTATCTCACATGTCCTGTCATGTTCAAGGTTATAAAATATTTCAGTTTTTTTAATTTTATTTTCTTCTGTGCTGCTTCAAGCATTAAAGGTCTAGGATAACAAACTATATCTGCACAAATTAGGAATGCAAACTTAATGTCAGTTGGCAATGAACATCGTAACATTTAGATGCTGTGTGATGATAAACTGAGTGATCCATCGTCTGACAGACTATGTTGACACCATTCGTTTTCTGACAGCATTTGTCTCTGTTGTACGTGTATGTACGTTTATATGTCAACAGTTTGGATCTGATGCCTGCACTAATCTGTATTTTTTGTTGCAGGTATGCTCCCTCAAAAAGATGGCACATAGACACCATTATGCGAGTCCTGACAACAGTACGTATATAACAAAAAACTCTAACCCCTGCAGCTAACACTTCCTTTGCTTCACAAAAGCACGTCTACATAAGTACGTCTACATAATGTCATGCTTACAGGCAGGGAGCTATGTGCGGGACGATTCGGTTCCCAACCTCATCCAGCTCATTACCAACAGTGTGGAGATGCATGCCTATACAGTGCAGAGACTCTACAAAGCCCTGCTGGATGACATCTCACAGGTCAGAGCAGTGCTGCTTTTTTATTATTTTACAATAACACTTCCATCTAGTTTAAGATTGCAGGAGAAGCTCAAATGTATTTCCCCTGTTTTCTGTAGCAACCTCTAGTGCAGGTAGCATCCTGGTGCATAGGAGAGTATGGGGACCTGCTAGTGTCTGGGCAGTGTGAAGAGGAAGAGCCCATCCAGGTACTCTCAGCCAAACACAGCATTTAGACAACTTAAAAGAAACGCTAAATAATCACATGCTGTCATTTTTGGATGAAGGTGACTGAGGATGAAGTTCTGGACGTGTTGGAAGGCCTCCTGGTGTCAAACTTATCGACCCCTGTGACCCGGGGTTATGCCCTTACCGCCATCATGAAGCTGTCTACTCGCTTCAGCAGTGTAAAGTAAGTTTTTTTAACACCTATATAATTTAAATTAAGATGGGGTTCGATTCTCAAGAGGCTGTTATGAGGAAATCTTTTGCACTGATTCTATAATGTATTTTTTCAGGCATGTTGATAATAATCACAAACATGTGACTGTGATTAAAGTGTCATGAGAAGCTAAAGCAGAAAGATGGTACAAACATACAAACATGAAGGCAGTGCTTCATTTTCTCTAACCTGTACCCTGCATGAACCTCTTATTTCCAGCCGAATCAAGAAGGTGGTTTCGATATATGGCAGCAGCATTGATGTGGAGCTTCAGCAGAGAGCAGTGGAGTATAATGCGCTTTTCAAGAAATATGACCACATGAGGTGAAACCACATTACAGGCTAACAGAAAATTGACATCATATAATAGAATATATCTGTGTGGTGGGGAAAAAGGAACTCGTGTGGTTGAGTTTTGTCCATTTTTTTTTGTCCTTGCTTGTCCCTTGACAATAGGCCAGCACTCCTAGAGCGAATGCCTATTATGGAGAAGACTGCTACTAATGGTCCCACAGAGATTGTACAGACAAATGGGGAGACAGAGCCCTCTGTTGTGGAACCAAAACATCCACCACCTGTCACCCAGCCAACCAACCAGGTGAGGGCAGTTCTGAGGTCTTAATTTTGAAGGGTATACATTTTTGTAATAAAGATACTACCTTAAAGGTTTGTAGAATACGTGATCCATTATATATTTGCTGCATAAAATATATGTTTCATAAAACCACTGCATGTAGGTGTCCCTTTTATTTTTGAGGTTTTGCTGTTACTTATTATGGGGTATGTGCATCATACACACACATGCACTACAGACACTATAAGGTTTGACTTACTGTCCTCATTTTTAGGCAAATGACTTGTTAGACTTGCTTAGTGGCAACGATGTGCCAGTGATCCAGACCACGATGCCCACCAAGCCTGCCTCAGCTGGAGGAGAGCTGCTCGATCTGCTGGGTGACCTCTCTTTAAGTGGTACGGTGCTCCGTCTCTCTGTTACTCCTTTACAGTCAAGCTACTGCAACCATGATGTCCAGCATATTTCCAAATTATGATTTGTCGTTAATTTGTGTGAATTATAACCTGGGTAGTAGTTTCTAAAAGTTTACTGTCAATAACATAAATGATTGGAGGTATGTGGACTCAATAATCCATTCATGTTGTCCTTATGTGGTCTTGTGTTGCTGTCCCCATCCCAGGTGGCCCAGCCCCTGCTCCTGCTCCCTCAGTGCCCACTTCCCAACCCCCTTTCCTCTTGGATGGCCTCTCCTCACAGCCCCTCTTTAATGATATTGCAGCTGCAGGTGAGAGTCTGTTGCTCCACCTTGACCTTGTTCGTGGCATTGTTACATTTGGTGTTTCTTGATTCATCCAGTGAAATGTCTACTCCTCTGAAATTTCTATACAGGCATTCCTCCTATGACGGCATACAACAAAAATGGTCTGAAAATCGACTTCACATTTGAAAGAGCCAACCCCAACCCAAACATTGCTGTCATCACCATCCATGCATCCAACTCAACAGAGACAGACATGACTGACTTTGTATTTCAGGCTGCAGTACCAAAGGTAAGTACACACAATGTTTACATTTTGTGATAAATACTGGTTTTTCTCAGTAGATTTAATAGATTTGGTGATTTTGTTATAGCAATGCTTAATTAGTTATTTGGCAGCAGCACCAATTCAGTTCTATGTTTTGATTTATTGTTGAAACAAAGTCACTTGTTTCTAACATCAGACACATTTACTGGTTGCTGAATGCTAATTTCTAACTGGGCCAGAATTTGCTGGGCAGCCTGCAACTACAGCCAGAGGCTCCATCGTCAGGCTGTTTGTGTGGCCTTATACAGATAAGCTAAGTTATGGAGGTATAGCAACAATGGACCAGGCATTGGAAACACTGTTTGAGTGATGTTTACCATATCACCTGATGAGTAACTATGTGTTTTTTAACATAAATATCTGTCAGTTGTAGTCAGTGCCAAAAAGTCTGAGTCTCCCATTTTTAACAGCTGTAATGACCCCATTTCTCTTTGGGTATCATTAATTTCATCTAACACTGTCCCCCCTGTCTGTTTGTCAGACATTCCAGCTGCAGCTCCTCTCCCCTAGCAGTAACATTGTCCCAGCGCTCAACCAGGGAACTGTCACGCAGGTCATTAGAGTCCTCAATCCACAGAAGGTGAGTAATTGTATTTGATAATATTTTCATTGGCACTTTGCACAGATTTGAAACTGTGAAACTTTATAAACATGAACATCCTCACAAAATTACAGCAACAGCTACGAATGAGGATCAAGCTGACGTACACCCACAAAGGCTCGGCTGTGCAAGACCTGGCTGAGGTTAATAACTTCCCCCCTCAGTCCTGGCAGTGATGAGCTCGTCTTATTGCTCTTAAAAGCCCCCACCAAGGGAACTATGAAAACGATTTTCCTTTCACCTCCCACCTCTCTTCCAACGGATCCCCCTGTGACGTCACTGCAGACCGCTGCCCTTGAGTTGCATGGGAAGCAGCAGAGCATTGAACACAGACGAATACAGATGTTACGAAGACCCCGTTGACTACCAACATCACATTAGTAATTGGGAAAACATATCAATCAATGAACTTTTTCTCTTTTTCTTTCTTAATTGGTTTCCACAACCTATTTGCTTAGACAAACTATTTCCACCCTCTCCCCAGCACCATTATCACTCACAGAAGCACATATGCACACCATTCACTGTGGTACACTTTACCTCTCAAACAGAGGAGTGTTGCCATCTTATGAGCACTGCAGTAACAATAGTGTCATTTTAAAATGCAGTTGAAACACATTTCTCCCTCGATGTTCATGATTGGCTTCGCATTCAGATTTTTATATGAACCCTCAGTCCTTACAATGGCAGCAGATAATAAAAAGCTCTGGAAGGTCTATTTAGTGGAGTTATAATCTTGTTGGATAGCCCAGTTTTTCGACCCTCCACATCATAAATGATAGAACTTATCAGAGTTGTATTCATTTTGAATTACATTAATTTGCTTAAAGCATGTTTGAGCATTGTTAGGATCACAATCACACCTGGACTTGAGCTCGAAGAGGTTTTTCTCATTCTGGCAGTAGGCCTCTTTATCCTATGTTTCTATAGGAAGTTGTCTACATGTGATAAGAACTCACTATTGATCACCTGTGGCTAGTTCCAGAGAACATGCTCAGATTTTCCCACGGCGCTCATCTCATCTGTAGTGAAGCAACAGCTTTTAGATCTGTATAAATAAATAAAAACGGTTATTTACATAGTTTGTTCATTCACTAGGATGGAGATAATTCAGGACTGACATTTATCTGAAAAACCAGTTGGTTGCATTTGTGTTACAGATCTGTGTTTTTAACACTTCTGCATCTGTGTCCTCAGTGTAGCTAGTTACATTTTGGATTTGTTTAACCTGGTTGAATTTGGTCACCATGCACATACATGTAAATTAAGCTTGTTATGAATGTAGTTACATGCCCTGAATGCTTCGTGGGGGGGGGGGGGGGGGCGGGGGGGGGGGGGGGGGGGGGGGGGGGGGGGGGGGGGGGGG
>JAVQJX010144000.1:0-12912 GCA_036025115.1 Ambassis agassizii
TTTTTTTTTTTTTTTTGCCCTGAAGTGGTTTAAGACTGTCATGTCTGAGACTAGGCTAGCTCTTTCCTCACTGAAGCATGCCCAGCTTCTGGCTGTGCTCTCGATGGATTTGCAGCAGATAAATAAATAACTAGGCTGGCACCCCTTCACTTTGGATCCCCTCTGTTTTGGCAGGCCATCCTCACTGCATTTTCTATCAGGTGTAAACATGTCTGTCAAACGGCACAGCCAGGGGCCTTGGCATTTTGGCATTCATGACGCCATGCATGTGGCGCTGCCAGCACTTTCTGTGTGGCCGCCCGACCTTGGCCAGCCTTGACATGACTGAGCACGCTCTACCTTCCACATTTGTAGGGCTCTTCAGGAAGCCAAGCGGGCTTAAGTGGCTGTTAGTGAAACTGACCCCAAGTTGAAGAATGGATCTTGGCTGGTCGTCCTCTCAGTGCTGATGCGGTGGACGGATAATGACCGTGACATAGCTGGGGTAGAGATAGCTGGGCCAGACCGGGACACTCACTGCCTGATATCTTCTCATCTCACCACCATTACTGTCATCTTCTCTGCTTTTAGCAGCCATGGTCATCAGCCAAGAGACCTCAAACTACTGATGTAAAGACAAGAAAGGAGGAATGAGGTCAGTCTGATAAGAGGACGCCTCATAGTTTCAAAGTGTTTCCTTTTCTTAGCTCCATAGGGCACAACTTCTCTAAGAGTGTGTTCTCATTGTGAAACCAACTTTCCGTGTCTGACACCTATGCAAAGATTTAGCCGATCCAATTGTGGACTGTGCAGTATTCTAGGGGCATGCTGTCTCTCTCCGCTCCATATCCACCATCTCACCTCAGGGAACTGTCATTTTTTCATCGGTTAGTTACTGAGCGTTCATACTGCCTCCCGGTTGTTTCACACACCCCTCCTTCGCTCAAAGAAGAGCAGTTTCAAGTAGCTGTCTTCCTCTCTCCCACACTACTGCAGCAGTTTCCTTGCTTGACAGTTTTATCCCTGACACTGTCTTGCAACTTGGAAAACACTCTTACACACTCTCAATTTGTGTGTGAGTTGGATTAGGGTTAGTTGTCTACGTTTTTTTACCCTCTGTCCTCTATCATGGCCATCTCCCACTCTCTCGCCGTTTCTCTCTTTTGGTGTGTGATAACAGTCCGGGTAGATGAGGGCGTCCCTGCTGACTAAAAAAGCAAACGGCCCGTCCCAAACGCCTCGGGATGTGCTGGAGTCATCAGGATTCATTGTGTGAAACCGTGAACCAGCCTGTCATAGCCTAACATGCCCCTGGCCCTCTGCTAGTGACAGAAATCATTTTCTACCTTTGTTGTTTGTTAAGCCTGATGAGCTAATGAAGGCCATACGGAAGTGTTATTTCTTCTTAACGTGCTCAAGAGCCAAGGCTTTTCCCCCTTTCTTTTGACAGAATGCTCTAGCTTGGTATTCAAGGGTAAAAGCTGTTCTCATCTTCGTGCTCCTTTTCTTTCTTTACCTCCTATTCAGAGACTCGGCTTGCAAAGAAAAGTAATTTCACTCTCTCTGTCCCTGAGAGAATCAACACAGTGAAGTTGCATTGAATTTCTGCTGCAACATTTTTTTCTTGGCTCTATTTCAGACCCATAACCTGGGGGTAAACATGCAATTAAAATAACAGCAGCCTGCTTTCTCCTTCAGTCTCCTCTCCTTCAGCTGTTAGTGCAAGCCATGTACAACATGGTGACTTGGTTCTCCTAATTGCTTTTGCTCATAATTGGTATAGAAAAACTGCTAATATTCAACCAGCAACCAAACATCCTTTTTCACCTTATTTTTTTTTCACCTCCTTTGTTTTCTTCCACTAATATTCTACGTGTCTCCTGCTAATGAGCTTATTTTTGGTGCACAGACCTCGCCTTTCCCTCATACATTACTGCTGGTGGATATTTTAATAGATGATTTCCTATGCAATTACCCTGATGCTATTCCTGAATTTCTAACAAATGCAGATTACAGTTGATGGAGGGGATATTGATCAAAACATTCAGCACATAAATGCAGTCAGCTGGTCTAATTTCCTAAGTGGCTTCCATCTATCCTCCTCTCTCTTTTCTTTGGGATTTTTTTTGTCACTTTTAGATGGATTTCTTTGTCTCCTTCTCCACTGAGGAATGAAAAGGAAAATATAGGTCAGCTTTTATGGGAGCAATTTGACACATGACACAAGCCATGCGCATCACTTGCTCAAGTCCTGCTTTGTCTGCAAGCCTTTATTTGTATATAATGAAAGCTACACAGTTATTCACACACTTTTATTACAGGTCTATAAGTAGCTGGTGGAGAATTGCCGAGTCACGGGGGCCTCCTAATACTCTGAGAACCCCATGGTGTCTGTCTGCATGGGCCTGATAGTGTGAGATGCCTGGCTAAACTCCACCAAGCCGATCCCTGCTCTGCAGGCCTGCCCAGCTGGCTCCGCTGGGCTGCCACAGACAGAACTCTGTTTCCACTCATGACAGGAGGGGCTTGTCTCTGTATCACAAAGGGGACTAAGCCTTGGTGGTGGATACCTTTTTGCCTGAATGGATGTGTGGATGGAGGGTCAAGCCTTTGTCCAGACCAGGCTAAACCACCTCCACTCCCCCCTCTGCCTGGTTGTTCATAGGGCAGTTAGGACTCAGCAGAAGCCACAGCAGAACAGGGTTGATTACGTCCTGCAGAGAGGCACCTCAAACTTTACTGAGCCCAGTCTCAGTCTGGATTTGATTGTCTGTCTGAGGTGTAGTCATCCTGCTTCTGATACAAATGGTCCATGCGTTGAAAAGGCCTCTGTGGGGGTGTGTGCGCCTTTGTAGAAAGTGCCACTGTTTGTTGTGTGATGTATATTTGAAGTCAGTGGCAGTGGCGCTGATAGGCGAGTCAGTAGACGTCAGGCTTCTGTCTGTCGGGTTTCATCTCTTCCTGCTCTGTGCTGTAAAGCAGAGTGTCAGCTTGGGCATTACCATAGGCTGACCTTTGCTGCTGCACTCCCCACTGCACAGTTTTCTGACATTCAGGGGCTCTGTGGGGGAGGCAGGAAGGGGGTGGCCTGTTGGCTGTTTTTTGCCTGTAGTGTGTTGATTTGTGTTGTTATAACAAATGAACTGACAGTTTATGTGGTGTTTTGTTTTGCTATTTTTTTTCTTTCCTACATCATTTCACTCTCCTGCCACGGTTTGTTTTTAAAAAAAACCCCTAACAAAGACACGGTTGTATTTGATATTTACTTTTCCTCCACCCCAAACCTGCCTGTTGTCAAAGAGATTGCTGTTATCTTTGTGTGAAATCTTGGCACCCTGATAAATGAGACGGAGCTGGAAATCTTGCCTGCTGACATCAAGGCACTATGTACCTAAAATCCTTCCAAGGCCAGAGGGAAAAGAATAACATATCAGGCCAATTAAAGTTAATGCATGGTGACATGCTGAATCGAGGGCAGGGATTGCTGCCATATGGCGGTCCAGGCTGTAAATCAGAAAGCAGAAGAAAGGGTGGAGGATGATTGGAGTGGGAGGCTGGGCATCGGAAAAGGTGACGCAGCATCAGTGGCACAAAAAAACACCCCTAAAATCCTCAGATGTGTCTCAAGTGTCTCACCTACACCACCCACCATTACTCACTCACCCTCCCCACTGCCACCTTGCCCCTGCAGCACCCCAAGGTGCAGCGCCCTCAGGTATCTGTATAGAACTGGCAGCTTCATTAAGGCTTGTTTTTTTTTCCTCCTCTTGCTAGGAGGATTTAAATGAGCTGTCATCCTGACCTTTTTGAGCTCCTGCTTTTTAAAGCAAGTTCACCCCCTCCACCACCTCACCAAATCCGCCACCCATCTTTCTCTTTCCACCTTTCTCTCTCACTTTGTCACTCTTTCCTCCACTTGTCTGTTCCCCCTGCAGGGGGAAGACACTTTTAAGCCATCACCCTGCGGCAGACAGGCATGCCAAGGTTGTTTTGTGGGTAATTGCCTCTCTCATAGACGCTGTTTGTCTGCGCACACTTGCTGCCCTCCTCTGATGCCACGCAGCAAACGGGGAGGGCACGGACTCTGTAGACTTAATTTGCTCCCTGACTGTTCTTCAGTGCTGATTAAGCCAGCATCTGTGGTGTTTTGAATACAGCAGTAAGCCAAGTGGAGCATGGCTAACGTTTTCTCCCTCTCTGTTACATCAAGTTATTGCACAAAGTGGCAGGCATTTATGGTAGCTGTAGCCGTGTTTATTCATTTCTTTTCCCCACATCCTGAGTGGGCTCCATTGTTTAATGTCTCCAAAATACAGGTCTCTTTGAGGTCTAGAGGACTACAGAATCGATCAGAAACTCACTAACTTGTCAGCACCAGGCCTCTTGGGAGTGTTCTTTTCGGGTATATAGGAGTCATTAATTTCCTCTGCCATGGTCTGATGGAGGCAGAGAGGTACAGTGCGGGTAGCAGGGTCCAACTAGGTGACTAACATGCAGGGCGAGCAGGAGGAGGGACTGAGTAGATTTAAAGCTGCCAGTCCCTCAGGCCCAGTCTGCCCGTTTTACTTCAGCTGTTTGATGTTTAATTGAAATTGTTATTGGCATCAAATGTCACCTTACCTGATGCTCCAGGTGTGAATCAGTTTCTAATTGAAAGGTAACTATGTCTCCCACAGCCCTGTGCCTCAGGGGACCAGCTACAGAGTTCTATTAGTGCAGACCAAGTCTGTGTATCGCCATGCACCATGTGCTACCTTCCAGTTATGTCTGACCTCTCTCTCCCTCCATTTTCTCTCTGCAGTGTGAGGAGAAGTGTGTGTCCCATGTTGCATTAGTGTCTGTGTGAAATGCTGGCCTGTCTGCCAGGGCCAGGTGACCTCCCCCTCCAGCTTCTCCCCCACACGCAGATGAACACTGGACTTCAGAAATGTAAGTACTGATTTCAGAACACACACACACACACACACACACACAATTAACCACCGCCATCCCACACAACAAACCAAGCTGTTAGAATCCTGCTGGCCGCCCCACGTCAAATCCCCATGCCAACCCTGGCCCGGTTCTCTACTGCAGCTCTGTGTTAAAACCAGAAAGACAGAATATTTCTGTGCTCCAGGACCATAGATCTGTCTTCAAGGGAAATTAGGATGAACTGCGCCATTAATTTGCAGATGAACTGTCTCCCTCCCTCTCTCATCACCCCACAGGGATCTGTCTACCACACGAGCATGTTCCTATGTGCTCACTACAAACACCACCACTGCATTCATCTGCTACATATGACCGTCTCGGCTACTCTTCACTATCAGAGGGAGTCATTTACTGTCAGACTCGCAGACAGATTGTGGATGAGTGGTTTTGCCCTGATGATCTTGTAAGTGAGTGAATTTAAGATGCAATCTGTTGCCCTGGTTTAGCAGCAGACTAGTCAGTGCTGTCCCTCTGAATTAAAAGTGTATGAATCGAATTAAAAGTGTATGAATTTTACACTTCATCTGCTGACAAACTTGGACACTCAGGATGTGTGAGGGGCAGCAGCACAATGGGGTCAGTTGAATCAGTAATCACCAGTGAGAGCTGAGACCGACTGACTCCAATCAGTTAGAGTGGAGGAGATTAATACAGTACACAATAAAGTCAAACAATTTAAAAGTTGAAATGTTTGACATTTACAAACACATACAACATGTGCATGTTTGGTCCTGCCAGACTGAAAGCGTTTTTGGATTTACTTAAAAGGCCGATCATTTTCCAGCCATTGATTATGACCCATTCTTTGTATCAGCTTTACATATTCAATCATGAAGTCTGCATCTCCTTTTCCTCCTTCCTCTTTCTGTCTGAGTGGAAGCTGAGCTGCAGCCTGACCCATTTCCACTGCCGATTTTTTTTTTTTTTTTGTAAAATGCTCGAGCTCATCAAGACTGTAATTTCAGAATCACAGTAATCAGCCAACCCCCAGGAGATCAGCGAGCAGCGTGAGGGAGTCTGCTAAGTGCCAGCGTCTGTTGCCTCACTCAGGCAGGCTCGTGACATGGTACAGCCATCAGCCAGACTGTTTCTCTGCTCCTCCTTAATGTGACACACCAAGACACATCGGAGCACAAGGCGCAACTGGAGTTCAATTTGTTTTTCTGGTCAACACTGTAATCCATTTAGGTGATGGAGCGTGCTTCCCACAGCCTTGCCATTCCTAGAGGTGTAATTTCAATTTACTTTCCTCCTCATCATCCTCTCATTTTCCTTTTCATCTGTTCTTCAAATGGACACTGTGTTCCATCAAAAAGCCACAGAGCTGTATTTCATTTTATCAAAGTTAACTTAAAAAAAAAAATCTGTACACTCTCATGTTGTTGGCCTTACTACCCATAATCCAGCACCTGGAGATAATTTCTTCCTGTGTGTTAGCAGTTGTCATGTTGTGGGTATTGCTTCCTTGCACACTGCCACACACTGCCAGATAAAGGCCTCAAACCTCAACCAACACTCTGGCGTCTCCCTCCTGGCTGTCCACTGGTGTCGCTGTCTCCAGAGTGCCATCACTTACTGAGCACAGACGATGATATGACAGCTTGACTCTGTGAGAGATGTGCTTGACTGCTTTTAGGTGAAATTCGTAGACTAGTTGTCACTTGAAATCTTTATTTAATGCACTGACAAGTTCCCACAAAAAGGCTGAAATAATTAGCTTCTGTTTGTTTTCCTCCTCACCTAACTTTGAGTTCAAGCCTTTCAGCTAAACGATACAGTGCAACTCAGAGTCTTGGGTAACACACTCTTGTCTTTGACACTTCCGTTCCACTCAGTACTCACCAAGAACTCCGGATCATCAGGATAGCTGTGCCTCTTCCTCTCCTCCTGCAGGTGAATGTGCGCATCCGAGAGTCATTTAAAGTTACGAGCTTGCAGGTTGCTGTCAGAGGCAAGGCCAGAGCAGCTTCTCCATTTATCATCACTGTAAAATGTAAAGGCTTTCAGAAGAACAGATCAGGTGTGCGAAGACACAGTGGGTCACTAAGAAAACTGCTCATTCTCTAGGCAAGATGACTCAAGTACCAGGAAGTGGTCCCCGGTCCTCACTTCTTACAGGCAGAACAAACTGTGAGTACAGCTGGGCCACTCGACAGATTTTCACATCTCAGCCCCAACTGAGATCAAAAGCAACCACCTTTTCTTCTTTGCTCATAATGGCTTTCCTTTTCTGAATGTTTCTCTATCTTGGATGGTCTCTTCAAAAGCCTGCAAAAAATGAAATAGGTGGTTTCATGTGACAAACCAGATTCACGTGTCTAATTTGACGGTGGAGCTTCAAACCTAATGTCCTGCTCTCATGTGATAATTGCAATTTACAGCAGCATGAGCCCCTGCTCCCTGCTGTTTAAACCTTGTTCAATAAAAACAGTAGTTTGAATAAAAGAAACCCTAATTAGTGCCTGCTGACTGTGCACTTGTGTTCCAACTAGCTTTCTAGCAGGGGGATAATTAGCACAAGGCCAGACTGGCCTCTTTCCCCTGTTCCCTCACAGGGAACGTGCTTAGTTGGAGATCTGAGAGATGATATGCTCATGGCCACCAGCAGCCGCCTACAAACTTCATATTCCTCATTAACCTTCCCTTGATGCTTTAAGCTCTTCAACTAATCCAGGTTTCAGGTTAAGGTTGAAATGCTAATAATCCGCACTTGCTTACTAGAACATATAATCATTGGCTGCCAGGAGCCCTACACAGATGTAAACAGCAAGAGGGTTTTCACTACACATTTTACTGCAGTCCTGTTTTTTCTTTAGTTTGCTTTTTTTTTCCTCCACAAAAGGTCTGCCTAAGCTTTGTTAACAAAGTATAATCCCTTTTTCCAATTTAACACATTGGTCACTTTCTATTGGCATGGCTTTCTTTATAGCAGGCCTGAATCTTACAACTCATTACACCAATGCCAGAGAAATAACACTGCACACAATTACATGCTTGCTGTAGTGTTTCTCTCCATATTGTTCCATCTAAAAGCAGTTATCGTTATTCTCTTTCCTATGATATAGAAAAGGAGTTGTTGTATGTTGGCTAGGCATGTTCCCTGAAAAATGATTTGATGAATGATTCTAATAAGTCTTTAATATACACTCACATTATTTCCTCCTGAAGATGTCTCTGCTATAAAATCATAAAAGATGGTTATTCATTGCAACAGATGACAGTACTCATCGTCTAACCACTTACAACCTTCTCTACAGCTACACTGACTTGAGGTTTTGACAACAGTGGCAGACCACAGAGGCTGATCTCACAATACAAAATGCTGCATTTATTTCTAATGAAATTTGATGCACAAAATACTATATATACTGCAGTTATATGTAACCCACTGACACATGGGAGACTGGGTGGGGTTAATTTTCATGGCACATCGTTTTCAACAAGATAATTAATCATCTCCTGTGTTTGACAGGTGAAACCTATCCTCAGCTAGTCTGTGTGCTTGTGTGTAAGTGTTCATTTATCTGTGTTTGCTTACCTTGGCATTTATTCAGCGACAGACATTAGGCCTCAGTGATGGCGGGTGTCAAGCTCCAGCTCCTTGGCCCAGACCCCTGCATTAATGAGACTGCCATCAGCAAGCTGAACACTTAGTTACAGCAGCCCCCAGTGTGCCGCCCCACACCGGCCCCGCACATCGCTGCCCATTGTTTCCTGTTCACAAATAAAGCAGGAATTAATTAGCCAGTTGGCACAACTCTCTGTGCCGCCGTGTCAGCGCCCTCAGCTCAGCTCTGTGGCTTGTTCCACAAGCCCAGTGTGCCCGCTGTGAGACCAAGCATAACCACCACTCTGCCAGAATTTCAGACATTTCATATTACTGCTCACTCAACAACAATGAGAATCAGCCAGTGTGCTGTTTTACCTCAGCCTCCTCCTCAAACAGAATAAAAGAGTGAATTCAGTGCCACAGATCAGCCCCACTCATGTCCGAACACCATGGCATAAGTAGGTCAGACTGGCAGGGCTGAGGTGACTGGGACAGGAGGGCCTGTCATTCTCTAAAACGATTGTCATTGACTTTCATTGTAGAAATGTTCAAATTGAGACCCACTGTCGCTTCCATCCAGAATGAAAACGGGTACATTTTGTACAAGACGCCGGCACTGACACCTGCGTGGTCTTGTCACACATCTTGAACAGGCTCGTAAAGGAAACACACCCTCACACATGCACAAACACGTAATCATGTTCACATTGTCACTTCTGCATTGTTAAATTTAGACACCGTGTTTAGCAGGTGTAACAAACGTCTGAGAGCCGAGGCCTGGGAGGTGTTCCCGCAGATCAGAGACGCTGCTTCTGTGTCTGATTACTTGGCTGCTGTCATGGAGCTCTGCTCTCTACGTCTATCTCTTTCTTTCTGTCTCCCCACAGCAGCCACAGGGGACCATCGCTGCCTCACTCGGTCTTTGTTTAGTTTGTGATTCAGTAGTAAGAAGCGTAGCCCACCCTCCTATTCTTTGCAAGGATGATACGTCAATTAAGGCCACTAAAAGCTCTTGACCTCAAAGTCACCAGCGATGCAACCAAATTGGATTTCAGACTGGGGCTGTGTCAACTGTGATAATTCTGCTGAGGATGAGAGGAGAGTGTGAGGGTTTTAAGGAGGAAAACGGCGAGGTATGGAATATGAGAGCACTGTCCAAATTCAGGTTCCACTCAGCTACTCAGATTACTACTGATGTGCCTTTTTGTGCTACGTACACTTGTACCTGGATTAAGTTGTCTCTCTCATTGTGCCGTTCTCTTCTGTCTTCATCTTCCCATTTCTGTCTCCCCCCTGATCTGTCCTGTTCTTCACCCCCCAGGGGACACCACACAAAGGATGAGATCCGCTCCGTTTCCAACCCCTGCAGAATTGGATGCATATGCTAAGAAGGTTGCCGACAACCCCCTCACCATCAAGATCTTCCCCAACAGCGTCAAAGTCCCCCAGCGAAACCACGTGCGCCGCACCGTAAACGGGCTGGATACGTCAGGCCAGCGCTACAGCCCGTACCCTTCCTCTCAGGCCAGTGCCAAGACAGGTCTCCTCGCCATTGTCAAGGTGCCCACGGTCAAAGGCATCCTGAAAGATTTTGACGGCAGCCGGGCTCGCTTGCACCCTGAAGTCATCATGAACCCTCACACGGGACCCTATCAAGTGGCTTCAACCAGCACTTTAAACACCCACCCACCTCTGCCGAACCCTCCCAGGCCTCAGCAGAGCTTATCCCTTCAACCGCAGGACCCACCTCAGACTCTACAGATGCCCCTTCCTCAGCAGCAGGTTCACACTCTGAGTCTCAGACACCCTCCCCCAATGGCCCAGCACCCTCAGGGCCCACCCAGACTCCCGACTCTGTCTCAGCACCCAACCCTAGGCCACCCACCGGGGCCTCCTACTGTCATGCTTCAGCAGCAGCAGCACCTTCAGCAGCAGCCGCCACCTGGCCTGCAGGGAGGCAGGAAGCTGCCAGATGGCGATGCACCGCCTAATGTTACTGTCTCTACCTCAACCATTCCACTCTCCATGGCGACCGGGCTGCACCAGGGCCGCCAGGCCGACCTGAGCACTATTGTGCATCAGATCAACCAATTCTGCCAAGCTCGGGCCCAAGGTGCAGGAACCACATCAATGTGCGAAGGCCAGATTGCCAACCCCAGCCCCATCAGTCGCAACCTGCTTATCAGCGCCTGCTCTAGGGTGTCCATGCACAGTAATCCTGCAACCCCTGGTTTCCCCCCACCCAGCTGCATCATTCAAGACAAAGCCACAGTGGGAGCTCACCCTCCACCCAGTGTGGCTGCTATGAACCACTTGCCTTCCAACCACACTGATCTCAAGCAGCAGCAGCAGCACCACCTGCAGCAGCAGCAGCAGCATCTGCACCCTCAACAGAATCAACAACAGCTCCAACCACAGCAACAGAAGATGCGCTCTTGGAATCAGCATCAGCTGGCTCATGTGCCCCACATTCAGAATGGTGTGACCCACCTCTGCAAGCAGCCTTCCAGGGACCCCGCCTTCCATTTCAAAGGCATGGGCTACCCTGCAGAGGTGTGTGTGGGTCAGCCTTACTCACTGAAACCTCCCATTGAGAGGCCTACCCCGTCCCCACCTGTTAATAATGGCATGCCAGGCCCCATGGCTCACTACACTAATGGTCACTACTTCCAGTCTCATGTATGGAACAGCAGCATCCTACCCACACCCAACAGTGACAGCTCTGGGTCTCAGGACGTAGCCATGCCATTCCACAGTGCAGGCCCAGGAGCGTGCACCACACTAGACTGCGGGCCCCCTGGGGGTCCCCATTACAGGCTAGGAACAATCTCCACCACCTCCTCCTCCTCCTCTGCCCAGACTAATCTGATGCAAACGGCAGATTATTTGGGTGGGGACTTCCAGACGCCCTACTTCCGCGATCAGAATCTCGGGTTGATGGGCAAGATGCACAGGCCTCCTCTGAGCAGGGTAGGTCCAGAGGCTGGGGATGGCAGAACCGCTCTCATCCAACACCCAGGGTACAGATAAGCTATGGCCTTGCCTCCACAACACTTATCAACCCCCTTTGTTTAGTCTTAAGAAAGGAAACACATGAATAAAACTCAATTGATAACTTAATCAAGAAAGGGTAAATTAATATATTTAATGAAGAGCAGTAGTTTTTCTGTTAGTTTTTTAATCTTGCAAGTGATCAATTGCTACTATATTTTTTTTTTTGGTTGAGTGCTTTGATCTTGCACTGTGTATGAGTTTGTGTACCGTTCATTCCCTGCTTCCTCATACTCGGATCATACTCGTATATCTGTGTGCCTGGATCTTTAAGAGGTCCTGTGTCATTTCTACTTCAGCCCTGGAAAAGAAGACGGACAAGGCCCTCACAGGAAAACCTCTACAGTTTCAGGAATCACTGGCACAGACTAGTTTTAAGTGTGCAGTATGCGCATGTCATTATTTATTTGTATAATAGGACGATTCAAGCTTGATTGCTCTTGACAGTTATTAAAACATATAATCAGGTTTGTTTGTACAGAAAGGTTCAGCAGGGAGCAGGTTTGTTGAGAAGGCGATCCTCTGTCCTGCTTGAAATGCAGCATTGAATTCAGGTGTTTAAAAAAGAAAAAAAAGAAGGTGGCAGAAAGATTGTGAAACATTAGGAACATAAAAGATTAACCCTCCTACTACCTTAAAATGGCCAAGGTCAGGTTAACGAGGACACACTGTTATGAAGCTGTGCCATCTGTGTCCTTCTCAGATCGTTTTTTTTTTTTTTTTTGTATCCATGGAAAATGTATTACTTGAATGTTGAGATTATTTGTTGTGCAGGTATAGAAAGGGATAGTTTAGGAAAGAAGTGTTAATTATGTTACTTAGAATGGAACAACAGGAACTCCGGTGAATTAAGTTATGTGTAGTTGCTACTGAGATGAAGTCTGCTTGAAAAAGACCAAATTGATCACTTGCAAGATCACTTGGAAAAGAAACCGACTTTTAAGTTTAAAGTGAAACAGCAAATGCATTGTTTATTTTATTGTACACTGGCTTACCTACTAGACTACTGTAACTTTAAAATGTAATGATGAATGGTGAATGTCGCCCGCTGATGTGGGTGCAATTAAGAGCGAGCGTTTGAGTGTTACAGAGAGAGCGTGTGTGTGTGTGTAATAACACGATGACGCCCGTGTTTTGTTCACCTAACTCCCTAACAGCCCTTAAAAAGCCTTAAGTGTTTGGTCCTTGGACTTTCCTTTGAAATGAGCATGGTTTTATTAATGAAAACCCCAAATAACAAGGAGAAAGAGGATGGTAAGGATAAACAGAAACAGCAATTTTTCTTTGGTCTTTTTATTTTAATATGTTTTGTTGAATAGACAGAGCAATTCCTTAGAGATTCTTTATGGAAAGTGAGG
>JAVQJX010144014.1:0-10086 GCA_036025115.1 Ambassis agassizii
GTGTGTGTGTGTGTGTGTGTGTGTGTGTGTGTGTGTGTGTGTGTGTGTGTGTGGTGCGCTGGGGATTCCTTGGGCCTTCTTTAACAGAAACATTCAAACGGGCTCTGTGCACCAGAACACTGAAGTGAATGGAAGGCTGCAGTGACAGAGTTTAACACAGGCTATTTTCCATGCAGGTCAAATACCGGGGATATTTTCAGATCCACGGACATTAGAAAGCACCAATACCTTAAATTACATTACCATGAGCAGACTCCATTTCTTTCACTGAATTATAATGGCGTGAACAGCCTCATATATCTTTTATGTCCGTGGCCCATTTTTTGAGGAGAAGTGCGCTCATTTCTCACGGGACATTGATATTTTAACAGTGTTTTAATTATTGGACGAGAGAAGCTTCAGGGCCGCCGCTGTGATGAGGTTTCCCCACATCGTTGGTTTTCAACAATGTCAGCTCTTTGACACATTTTCAGGTCATTCTGCGTTGAATGAAATACAAATGAAACACATCGCCTATTGGAATAAGGTATCAATAATTGGTGGTGCAGCGTTAAAAAAAAAACCCGGAGAATTTGGTAGATATGACCTCTGCTAAAGCTGAGGATTAGGGGCCAAACATAATAATGGGAAAGTCATTGTGTCAAAGGATTATGCAACTATCTTTAGGTACCAGCACAGACCTTATAGGCTATATGATGGTGTGCCTTAGTTTCAGAAAAAAAAATCCATAACACAATGGCACGCGCTGAATAAATAGCTATATAACCATATCGTAAATATAATCAAAATGTGTACTGCATCCTTCAAAATAAAATCCCCAAAATCAATCTAAATAACAACCAATTATACGAATAATTTAACTCTTAGGGAAACAATATGATTTTAAAACAAATGACGCATTAAGATTGATCATTTTAAACACACACACACACACACACTGTGTGAAGTGCTTGTTGTCAGTGCCTTCTCACAGTGAGACGCTCCCTCCATTAGCGCGGGTGACTGCACACTGCGCCTCTGCGCGCGCCCCCAAAGCTCAAGCTGCAGATTAGACGCAGATTCTGCCGCTATTATGAATTCAAATACATCCTGCCGTGATTGAAGGGAACCATTACAATAAGTCACGGGCTGCTGCTGATAATGGCACAAGGCAAGCACACAGCCTTCAGCCGCGCTGACAGGATATTGAACGAAGGTGAAAAGTTAACACAATTATCAAATAGCCAAAGACCGCATGTCTTTCTTTAGATGTCACCGCTGGCCCCGAAATAAAATAATAATTCAAGAAAAACAAGCTACACACAAAATTACCACAGAAGCTCCAAAACAGAAGCAGTGCCAATTACCGTAAATGACTGCAGCACTGTAACATACACAGGCAGGTCCGTGTGTGTGACAGCTTCTCAAGGGCAACCAATAGTGCATCTCATGTTACAAACTCATTTTCAATCCTTTCACATTTATGTCCACAAACCTTCTTTTGTCGACGTATTTTTTTTTTTTAACCACATGTCGAAATTAAAAAGGGTGGCCTTGCAGTGACGGTCTATTCTGTGTGCAGCAGACACACAGGGGCAGCAGCAGCTCCCTAATCATCTCAACAGACTCCCTGCCTCGTATTGTTCCTCAGTGGCATCATTTTGCTCAGCAATTGTCAGAGTTATGCTGTAGCATGTTGAAGCCTGAGGTGAAAAAAAAAAACCCTGATGAACAATGACAACAACAGAAAGGAGGAAAAACCAGAGGATCTCCGCTCTATTGTGGCTCATGAGGACAAATTTTCTGCTGTGCTGAGACTCAAATATTTTAAAGGTGATTTCCTTTAAAAAAAAACAACAACAACAAACAAACTTCTGCACATTTTCTAAAAGCCAAAGAATAAGACTGTGTTGTCACAGTAGATATTTATGCTAATGTGTGTGTGTGTGTGTGTGTGTGTGTGTGTGTACTCGCCTCATGGAGTCGTTCTGCGGGGAGAAATGATAGTCGCATTAACCCTTCAACTCTTATTTCATGGCTGCCTCGTTAAGAAGCTTGTGGATTTAATTACCGGCGGTGGAGGCTGGGAAGGTACAAGGCCCCGTGTCGCCATGTATGGAAGCGTTTCTCTCTACACCCAACTTAACATTTTCCACCCATCTCTAATTGTCGAGTACAATTCACGCTCATTAATAAGGAGAATTATGTAATTTTCAAAACAGGACTTGGGTGTGGAGGATTGGGATGGTGGGGGTGGTGATGAGCAAAACACTGATAATTTCTGTGGACTTGGAGCCACATTCGGTACAAATACATTACATGGCCTGTGCTGCTGCATATAGGCAAAGCTATAATTAAAAGCGCATCAGTTTTTGAAGGGCCTCTTTTGTGCGCACATGGCATCAGTGTTGATGAAACTGCAAGTGGCCATACAATCTGTGCATACATACTATACTTTAGCCTTTGAAGTCAATATCAAAATAGCTATGTTCTAACCATATATTGTGGACTACACACACATACACACACAGCCAGGTAATTAGTCTGCTGAGCATTTTAAGCTGTCACATCAGAAACAACATGTTCATATAGAGCAGACCTTGTTTTAAATGATCAGTCTGCTCTAAATATTATAGAAATAAGATGAATTAACTGATGGAAAATATAGCTAAATATGCAACCTAAAACCACTACCATTATAGTATATGTCCTCGTCAAACGAATCAGTTACATGTTGCTCCCTTTGGCCTCATACTTAGACTAAACACTTTCACATTTACATTTAAAAGCAGTCTTAGACTCAGCTCCTGGATTCATTTCTGTATTTCTTGATGACACTCATTCTGTGTTTACATGTCAGTTCCCACATATTAAGAGTCAGAAGGCGGAGTGACAAAACAACTAAGATAACATTAGTTCAATTTTATTATTTATTGTGCACATTTTTTAAAACTTCTTTTTGACTGTTTAATTGTTTTTTGTGGGGAATGAAATTCTTATGATTTAAGTAGATGAATGGATATTGTCATGTGCTGTATTGCCACCCCAAGAAAATGTTCCAAAATGGTGTCTTTTAGGGTTAAAAAGTACATTCATATGTGATTAAAAAAATGCTGCTCATCTGATTTTTTTTTCATCATGTGACTCATCATTGCTGTATTTTGATAGCTAAAAGTAGCTGTAACCATTTAAAAATGTTATTACAAAAGTGAGTATTTTAAGGAGGATGCAAATAGGACTAGACGAGAAAAAAAAAAGTATGTGACCTTTCCTAAAGAGTCGTAGAATATAAATTAGTTTGACTTTTGTAATAGACTGGATATCTTCTCTACTGTCCTGGCCCATCTGTTTCATTAATTAACTCCACCCCTTCTGCCTTTATCAGTTCTCTTTCTATTCACTCGTCTCTGCCCTCTATGCATACCAGCTGTATCAGAACTAGGCGTCATTTTCCCCCTGAGTTTGCCCACACAGTCGTATCTTCTCTCTGTCTTGTTTTAATCACCATTCAATAACCCCCGATGACTGTGTGAATGGCAACATTTAATAGGGCGCACTTCATTTGCTCTTTTAAAATTGGCTGGCGTTGATGGCAAACAACAACGACAGGGCCCCGCCTGCCATATAGAGAAATCACACACATTGACAGTCACAGCGAGGCGAGGGCCGGACCCCGCAGCAAATGAAGTCCTCAGCCACAAGACTCCATTAAACCGTCGCAATGTGATATCAATCTGCAACTTTATTATTGCCACGCTCAACCACCCCCACCCCCACCCCCACTCCCACACCAGCCCTGCTGTCACTGTAGCCACCGCCATACTCCATTCTGCATTATCAGAAAACACAGTCATTAAAAAGCATTTGACCTTTTTGTAGCGAGTATCGAGAAATTACCTTTTCCTACTTGGTTCTCACCCCCTCCTCCTCCTTCCCACCTTGTTCGCCGAATAAATCACTTCACAGCAAATTGTAATGCAACTCCTCCTTTGCTCTGAGTGGCGTTAGGTTCGCTCTGCCTCGACGGTGCCTGAGGAGATACAGCCATAATTAAATGTTACATCTGCCAATTGTTTCACAGGGACAATGAGGAGGGAGGGTACGGCTGGAGAACAGAGGAAGAGAGGACTGGAGGGAGGAGGAGGAGGAGACAAGTGGAGGTGAGACAATACTCCATAGTGGACTGTTTGAAGAGAAGATTGCAGAGGCCAGGGAGTAGACAGGTAATGTGAGGAGAGGAAAAACAGACAGATAGAAACAGCTCTTGGCTTCACATTGAGCATCTCAGTGTCATCATTCCAGCCTATATTGATCTGGCTTGTGAGTGTGTGTGTGGACCAGACAGACAGATGGAGTGTTAGAAGTGTAACAGCGTATCCTAACACTTTGAAATCCGCTCAGACAGCAGCTATCTCGGATATCTTGGCCTCACTGCCTTTCACTGACACCTGGAACCAATCTCCTTGCTTAGTAGAAAACAACCAACTGCCAGCAGCTTTTGTGTGTGTGTGTGTGTGTGTGTGATAATGAATATTTATTGTTTTATCAGGCATCTCATCATACACCTCAGCATCCACTGACACAAACATATGCACATTAGGGCACCCGCCACATATGCATGCACAGCCAGCACATCCACAGAGCCAGCCTTTGTTTACCCCCGCTGAAATGAAAACTGTGACGGGAGTTGCTCTGGTTGTTACATATCACCCTGTGAGCAATTAGCACACTGCACAGGGGGTGGAGGAAAAACAGACACCATCCCACAAGACATTGTCTGTCTACGTGTCAGCTTTCTGGAGAGTGCAAGTGTAATTTTTATTTATTAGATTTGGGGTCTGTTTTTCTTTAGACAAAAATATGAGACAGGACTTACTAGGAAATAGAGTGTTTAACATAGAAAACTTAGGTGTATAAATTTTTTTTAAAAAAAAAAACAATGTGGTGTGGGTTAGTTTTAAAACCTTTTCCGAGTCAGATTACATGTAGCGAGAACTGATGAGGCTGCTTGGCGTCTTCAAGAAAAGAAATCCAGATGCCTTGCTTCAAACCTCTGAATGAAAATGACCTTGATGACTGAGAATCTTCATCAGCAAGACTGAGAAATGAAGCCAACACGGTGTCATAGATTTCTCATACAAATGACTACCCCGGCTAGAGGAACCTATAGGGGTGATGTCTTGGAAGATGTGTCCATTTTCTCCTGCAGTCTGTGATGTAAAAAACGATCCCTAAATCTCCAGGACTTCTGCTGTGTCTCAATCCTCTGCATCATGTGTGGATATGGTTTTGAAATTTGATTTAAATCAGAGGCTGATGGGACTTACGTTTAAAATTACTTAGCAGTAATCTCTTTCACCTGTTTGAACTATTATTACAGGCCTAACTAAAGAGACTTTATTATATTTTGCAGCAGTGTTATCTGTATTCTATTATTCACCGTCACTGGTTTTAAAAATACACATTCACTCACATCCCTTTAATGTTATCAACCAGTGCAAACAGCTTCACTTTTCTTTGCACTGGTTTTGAGATCTGTGTCTGAGATTTCTGCTGCCACCTCAGCACAATGGATAATAATGGAATTTCCTTTGTAGTGCGCACAGCAGTGGAAATGTCATTCTGAGATTTCAGCATTTCTCCACAGAATCAGGGTCCTTTTTTGTTTTCACACAGATCTTTCCATTAGCTCTGGGAAATGCCTGATATTTTTCAAACGTGATGAAAACCCAGTCACTTCCTTTTTATTGGAGAGAAAAAAAAAAAACCTGTGTGAAAAAAGAAACAAACACCTATCACTACAGGATACAATAAGTGTAACTCTCTGACTGCTACATACCACCACTGTTCAATTGCTCCTATAGAAATGGACCATAATGTACTGTAGCCCCGGGCTGCTGTTACATTCATTTAAGCTGTGGCACCGTAGCAAATCACCAAAAGGATGAGGGATGGATAAATGGAGGGGTTGTGCGGAATAAACCCAGCCTTATGTGCCCTAGGGTGGAGATGCATTTCCATAACAGCGATAAATTGGATTTAACGGCAAATCATAAGCAACAATGGGTGTGGATGCTAAAGGGCTGTTGTCTGTCCCACCCTACAGCGAGGATCTACCAAGACCCCTGTGTGCGTTTGTATGTAAGTCCTTGTTGGCTAAGCTTTCTCGTCTCAGTTAAGGTATGAAATCGCTCTGACCGTAAGCACCTTCTCTTCACAGCCGTGACCTGTTATCCATTTAGTTGAAGAGAGTCAGGGGAGCATTTGTTTCTGCCCAGCGGCACATGCCAGTGCAGAGTTGATCCAAAGAAACCCTGCCAGGCACACTTTGAGCTACAGGATGCACCTACCTGTTACACCTGCTACTCAAGCCTACAGGTGCCACTGAGATATCGCTGTGGGTGCTCATAGCAAGTAGTCATGAAGTTCCAAACAAGCAAAGTTACCTTTGAAGTGTTGGTCACAAGTGAGTACGCTTTATTCATTTAAAAAAAAAAAAAATACCCCACAGTGCAGTACTACAGATGTTATGTTAAAAAAAGTGTCACAAGCACTCAGTCTGAACAGGATAGACCTAATTTTAAAAAGCCAGAAGAAGCCAGAGGACGATATTGTCAAAGAACAACAAACAGAGAAAACCAGCTAAACACACGCGCACACACACCTCCCATTGACGATGATAACAAATAGTGATTAGCATGTGAAAAACAACACAGACAGGGTGTAAGCAAGCAGATGCCTGTTTCTCTATTAGCCTTGTTGATTAGCTTACCGTCTTAATATCTTTGTTTTGGTGGATGTGTCTGTATGGCTGTCTCTCTCTCACTCCCTCGATGACACACCCAAGGCCACCCTGTAAAATCCAAACTCATCCTAAAGCCAATTCTTGCCTCTTCCCCCCCCCCCCAGAAAACAAATACACAATCAAACAACACTAAGCCAATTTCCTCCTTTGCTGAAGCTTATTCACAGACACACACACACTCACATGCACACACACCTCCTCTAATTTCCTGGGGCCGTGGTACTGGCAGGGAGTGTGTTGTAGCGCCAACAGAGCTCTGTGTTTGGGGTAATTGCTCTCTCTGCGTTAGTATGGAAATCTGCGAATGTGTGACAGGGCCAGATAGCTTCCTCCAATGTTGTTCTGATCCTGCCTCTAGGCCCGCAGCCAAACTATTTTATCTCTTAATGCATTAGAGTGATCTTCCAATTAGCCCACGCTCATAATACTCCCCCTTTCCTGGTGGCTGCCTGCTCTGGGCTGTAGAGAGACGAGGAGAGAAGCAGCGTGTACGTAAGTGCATGTGAAAGAGTGTGTGTGTCTGTGTGAATGTGTACGTTCTGCAGCTTGATGGGCTGTTGGCAGTGGAGGTGGCAGTGGTGTTGGGCGGGGTTGGCAACCAGAAAAAGTGAAGTGGAGAGGATGCAGTGTTCACGTGTGTGTGTGTGTGTGTGTGTACGTGCATGCAGACGTACGAGAGGGCTGGGTGGGTAGTGGGTTGGTGGTGTGGCGATAGTTCTGCTTGAGAGGTGAAATGAGGTGCTTATTGTGCACGGCGTGGGGGTTGCGCCGTTAGTCCGGGGCTCCTGTTGTAAAGTTTGCTGATAAGGGGAACCCGGCCCTTGAGCATCCATTCTCCTCGGTGTATTAGCGCTTCCTTATCAGGGGCCCAGATAAAAACCGGCATGCCATTTGCCTTCGGTGGAATTAAGCCCTCCTCCTCCTCCACCTCTTCCTCTTCCACCCTCCTCCCCTTGTCTGCCTTGGCTAACCGGGCGGGCTGCGATTAACCTCGACACTGTCCAATATCCTCGGCAGACTCCCGCCTGCAGATTAGCTGCTATTAGTTATGACCAACTAAATTAACCACTGCCGCTTCCCTGAGAGAGGGGGGAGGAAGGAGGATGGAATGAGCATGTGGAGGAAAGAGAGGGACAAACAGGAGGAGACTGGTGGAAAGGGGATGAATATTGAGTGATGGAGGAAGAGAGAGGCCAAGTGCTGTGAGCGGTATATGTGTACACTGAAGTGGCTCGTTTTGTATCACTCGCTCTGGGACTTGTGTATTGCAAACCATATACACACTGTTTGCACCGGTATCATAACACTATGATGATGTATCCACACATACTACCACACACACACACACACACACACACACACGCTTTGCAAGGAAACATTTAAATAACAGAAAGAAATCAAACATTGGAAAAAAGAATATCCACAAACACAAAATAACATGAAATTTCCCATCACCACAGTGATTTTACACATACTATGTAATTTCATTTATTTACTTAATGTCATTTTACTGGATGCCTCTCAAATTATATAGAAAATCCAACAATTGTCTCAGTGGAATGAAATAATCACCACAATAACTTTGAGCCTTTGAGTAAAGTGCTGCTTTTTTTTCAGTGCAGCTGAAAAGACCATCAAGTGAAAATAAACACAATTTTCTGAGACTGCTAAGACGCTCTAGTTAACAACATCTCTTTGGTTTATGAGCCTCAGGGTTTATGGTATAAATGGCATTTCTGTGTTTGATTTTTTTTAATTAAATTAATTGCATATAGCTTCTTGTTGGAAAACAATACAGAAGAAATACACATGCACATTAATAACATTGTATTCCTACAATAAATGATTCATTATTAAAATAGTAACAAATAGTAACAAAAATGAAATAGACACACACACACACATACACACACAGCACATGCTTTCATTACAAGTTAATTTTCTTTTCTAAAATAAAAATTTAAATTTAAATTATATGGCGGCATAGAACGCCCTCAATGTGTTTAAATATGTGTTGGCACAGTGGCAGGCCATTCAGCCAACACACACACACATACACAGTTTGCTTGACTTGACCCCGAACACACATCCTAAAGACACACTCACAGCATCTCACCACTCCCTGCTAAGCCCACACTAGCAGTATTAAGCCATCACATCTGGGCTGTATTGACAGGAGATGCGACAGGCCAACTGTCTGCACCCACCATCCACCCCCTCATGCTTATCATGTGCAGATATGATATTGGTATTCTTGCAGCCCCAGGAAGACACAGTCCTCCCAGATCCCCAAAATCAATACTCAGCAGGTTTGTTCATTCAAAGAGCAAACTGCAGTATTAATTAGAGATATCTTTTAAATTCAACCCAGAGTTCAGCTGTGAAAATTGAGGGTTATTTTTTTATATTGTTTTGTATTTCATTGACTGTGTGGGAATGCAGCAGTATTTTTGTTATATATGTTTTACATGTAAAACAAATGTGTAGTATCTAGTATTAATAAATAGATTCATAAATATATTAAAATGCTAATACTTAAAATACACTTTCACTGAATCATTTTAAATTCAACTTTTATAAGCGTATTGATTGATTTATTTATTGCATTTTTTTTTTCAATTTTTCAATTTCCTTACAGTTACTGTAATGAATATTTTTGTGGCTCCAAACACAGGGTTCATGTTTGATGTTGATGCTGAAGCGTCGTGTCTGACAGTATGTCTTCCCAAACCCGTCTTCTCTTTTCTTTTGTACTCACTTGACAAGCCTTGAACATCGGATAATGCCATTGAAAATTTTCAGTGTCATTTTAATAGGGAACCAGTGGGCTTCAAAGGACAAGAGGACATGGCACGGTTGTTGCCCTTCACCATGTAACAACGAAGACAAGAGTGCAATGCTAGAAGCCCCTCCAACCCCCCCCCCCCCCTTTGCTTCTTCTGCCTCTGCCACCTTCATCCACAATAGAAGAACCTGTTTATCTCTGCGTACAATTAAGAGAGTGAAATTAGAACATGCCGAATTAACTTAGAAACCCTGCTTTTGTTACAAAAGAAACAAAGCCTCAGGAGAGAAGAGAGAGAGTGAGCAGGGACAGAGGACCAAAAAGGATTTCTCAGTCAGAAGAGAGAAAGACAGCTTGGCACACTGATATCCAGAATAATCACATTTTTTCTCAAATAAATCAGGCTGGTTGGCTTGGAGTGCAAACACACACACACACACGCACACACACACACACACACACAGGTTTAAATCCATCCTCAAGAGAGTGCTACAATTTCTATGACTTTGCACACTGA